>FIZU01003937.1:0-32590 GCA_900064475.1 Pseudococcus longispinus
GGGGGGGTAGTCTGGAATTCGTGAAAAAAAATTCGAGAAAAAAGTCGAGAATTTCACTTTTGGAAATCTGGTAGACACCCTATTTAAGGGCGAATGGTTGAGTTACCATTTTTTTTCAATTTGTGGCAAATTTCACACAGATAAATGAATGTATCTACGTAATTTTGATTTGAATACATTTTCTGTGTGAAATTTTGATTTTCATTGGTGAAAATGAACTCGTGCACTAACATTGACTTCAGTCTACACGATGCAATAACAATTTGTAAATTTCATCCTTCAGATCTCTCCTGAGCCATGGGGCATAAAAGGGTTAATGCTTCTTTGACTCACAAGTTTCAGGCCTCCATGTGAAAATTATTTATGATACTTCATAAAATATAATCATGCAACTGCTCGATACAATTTTTTTTATGGATTTACAAATTATTTCTTTGGGATTGGAAAAGCCACAAAAGTTTTTATACTACGAGTACAAAGTTGAACTTTCGATACTTCCTAACTGATTTTTCAGTGTTGTGTTGGATACGTTTTTGTATTTGGAGGTTTAATTAATGTTATGTGAGGTTTAACAAGCAGCGAAAAAGTGAAAGTAGTGAAAAATTGAAGTACATATTGTTTATCGTTTCATCAACGGAAAATTTATAAATTTTTTTCTATTATTTGTCAATTTCTCTGAAAAATCATGTTTTCTTTTTTTGAGAAAGGATAGTTTCCAATTCAGAACACAATTCAGTGCAAAGTATTGTTTACATGGAAGGGGGGGGGGGGAGGGTCATCTGAAATTGTTTTAAAAAAATACTGATTCTTACAACAAAAAAGATTAGTTAGACTGCATGAATTAGGAAAGCGGAAAAATGCCCCTATTTTCGTATTTTGAAAAAGAAGAAGAAGAAGAACGTTTCTTGACTTTTTATCAAAACACTTTTTAGATTTTGACTGGCATGAAATTCGGTCACTTTTGTAGTAACTTTGTTACTATTTTGCATGTTGATCACTTTTTGTCACTACTTTTTCCAAAATGGTCACTAAAGTCGATTTTTCCAGTTTTTGCCAATGTCTTATTAAAAAACAACAAAAAAATGAAAAATTTTGGAAATTACTAGAAAAAAATTTTAAAAATCAAAAATTCCTGTAATTTTGTTGAGTTGAAAATGTTTTCAAATGGCTGACAAATTTAGCGTGTCCGTCCATAATACAACAAAAAATTTGCTCGTAAGAAAAATCGGAATAATTCTGACTTGCTGAAATTTCCTCTTGATGGGTTTGGTTTTTGGTCACTAAAGTTCATGAAAAAATTAAAATGGTGGATTTCATGCCTGTTTTGAGGTGTTTTTCAAAATTTCAGCAAAAAAATTCCAAGATCATAATATCATGTAACTCAGAATCAAATTCGGCAAATAATTATTTACAGAAGGAGGAGGGGGGGAGGGTCATCTAAAATTTTTTTCAAAAAGTATTGATTTTTACAAAAAAAAAAAAATTAGTCAAGACTCCATGAATTGGGAAAGGGGAAAAATTACCATATTTTTTTTTCCTTCTGAAGAAGAAGAAGAAGAAGAAGGTTTCCTGATTTTTCATCAAAACACTTTTTAGATTTTGAGATATTTTTCAAAATTTCAGCAAAAAAATCCCAAAATCATGTGTAACAAAAAATTATCAAAAACATTGTTTGATTTTTCTCACGTGTCTTCAATTTTCATTGCAATGATTAATTTGTCGATAGATTTACAAATGTTTCCCTTTATTTTCCTTCCATAAAAATTTGATTATTCCAATTTAGGCGAAATCGAATAAGATTTTTTCTATCAAAAACACAAAATTTGTTCAAAAGATTTCAAAAAAGTTTAAAAATGTATTAAAATAAGCACCTGTATCTGTAATCCTTGAAAATTTGGAACCAGGTGGTTTCTCGAAATGGGATAAATTGAAATCCCGAAAGAAGAAAGAGTTGAAAATTTGTTGCAAAGTTGTGAAATTTTTCAAGCGTTTTATTGCTTTTGTTCACTATCGACATCATTGCTGGGATGGCAAATTGATTTGTAAAGTTCACGTAATATGATGTAAAATTCAGGCACCTTTTAACTTTAATGATATTATTTTTTTTCATAATGAAACTTGACTAATAATTTATCTATTTGATACGACTGTGCCCTGTTCACATTATCAAATGATTAAAAATATTATCTCGTTTGTTAGTTTACTTAAAAATTTTATCATTGTGAAAATTGGTCGGTTGTACTCGTATTTTTGAATAGAGTATTTTATTTTCACAACCGAGACGCTATCGCGTACACTTAGCTCGGCTATTTTTCCTTATTGCTTTTTCATCTCTTTCTTTAGTTTCCTTATATGGCTAAAAAATGATAATGTTTATCTATTGTTCTCCTTTCCTATTCTTGTCTTGTTACAAAATGGCAAAATTTTATCAGATTTGAACTTGGGTGCGTGCGCACCATCGTACTATTATGTTGCCTCGCTTGTGTGTGTGTGCGTGAGTCTGCGAAACCAACACGAGCATTCAAAAGATGACAAATGAAAATTGCTTATACATGCGGTAATTATAAAGATTAAAATATCATTCGGAGTTATTTTATTTTTCCTTTATACCGCGCCGAGTGAAAGTGCTTGTGCGTTGTGCTGAGTCGGCCATCTTGCAAATGAGACAACGCTACGCACTTTTTTGAGGCACTCGTTTTGGGGGTTTAATTCGAATACGTCGAGCTTAACTTAAGTAATGGCGAACACCGAACACCACCTGTTTTTAAGAATGTCAAGGATTTCTTTTTTTAATCCAACCGATTTGAGATTTTTTAGAGATAGCCTGACGCGAAATTTAATCTAATTTGTAACGGTTCTGTTTTTCACTCCGGTTTATAACAATCGAGTTAACTACTTATATGGATTCGTGAATCATATGGTCGAAATTTTAATATACCAAATGAACGGTATTGCGAGGTTCTACTTATATAACTGTAATCGAAAAATGAAAAATAAACTTGACCCGGTAGCTAAATTGTTTATTGTAGTGAACCAGACGCGAGTACATACTTTTTGTTTTTCAATTGTCGGTTTCACGCTTGTCAAGGTAATAGATAGAGAGGAAGTTGTTTTAAATACATCATTTTCTCTTTTTTTTTCTTTCACAATGAATAAACTCGTTAATCAGTCGAGAAAAATTCGACGTAATCGATTGGAAATTTATATAATTGATTTTAAAAGAATACTTAGTTCGAAAAATAGAAAACTTTCGATATATTTTGAGCAATTTTCACCGATGTTATTCCAAATTCGATTTGTTTATTTGTATACTGGATCTACGTATTTGTACGTCGTCATATATCATAAACGTGTTCGACGAAAATATCAGTTTTTAAGTCAAGGTGAACATGTGTGCGGTAGCGTAATTACGGTATTAGAGGATTTAAATTTATACCTTAGTCGAATTTCCATTCGGTCGACGAGAGTCGAGAATGCAAGCAATGCGAGTAGAATGTTTACACGAGGATTGAAAAAATTCGCCAGTAGGAATTCTAATACGTAAGCGAAGTATCTCGATTGATGCCATATTTCTGAACGAAAAATTCATCCGAGATGATTTCGACGACTCGGTCTCGATGCCCTGCAGCTGATAACAGAGAACGTGTTCGCACATTCTTATACGGTTACGCAACTCGATACTTTATTAGTTGTGTTACGCCTGAACCTCTTTGCTAAAAAAGGTACCTATAAAGAATACGTTTACATTGATAATTAGACGAGCGAGATGTTTACTTAACGAGGCTAATTTATCCGAGCAAGATGAGATGAGATAGTATTTCCCCAAAAACTAATGTACTTTTGTAGCTTTTTCGTTAAATGGGTGAAGGTATTTTATCAAACGAGATTGCGAGAGATTTTTTCGTAAAATTTTGATCTGCTGGAATTTTAGATTTAGGGTAGCTCATTTATAAGGTCGGTGGTTTTGAAAGTGAAAAAATTGATTGCAAAAATCTCGAAAATTAAGTTCTCAAGAAAGAAATTAATAACTCGGGGGAGAAAGAGAATTTCAAGCTCTACAATTGAGGTGATTTGGCCCTGAGCACCGAGTTTTAAATTATCGAGTGGAAGTTGGTCCTTATAGTTTCAAAAATACCCAAATGATGCCATTTTGGGAACTCACAACCCCTTTAAGGTGACCTAGGGGCCTAAAAATCATGTCTGAGTTTGTTTCAAGTCTATATCTCTCATATACTGCAATTTCAGCAAAGCCGAGAAACTTTGATTTTTTTTCAACTTATTTCATTAACATTTTTTTGAAGTCCAAAATGAAGAAGGGCAAAATAAAATCAAAGTTGCCCAATTTTGCTGAAATTGCAGTATATGAAAGATATGGACATGAAACAAGCCCAGACATGATTTTTAGGCCCCTAGGTCATCTTGAAGGAGTTGTGAGTTCCCAAAGTGGCGTCATTTGGGTACTTTTGGAAAAAAGGAAAAAAACGAACGAATTTTGTCCAAATGCTGGTTGATGGTGTATTTTGGTGTCATTATTAATATATTTCAAGAAAAAAAATATTTCGACCAGAAATGACCCATTTAAGGGGGAAAGTGAACAAAAAAATCCTTATTTTGCATTTTTTTAAGACGACGCACCACGATATCAAGTTCTACAATAATATGGGGTTGTACATCTATAGACTAAGTACATAATACTTTTTTTTCAGAATTGCACCTTTAAAAGGGGTTACCAAAATAGCCCTTGAAAGCTTAAAATGGCCATTTGACCATGAAAAAGTACTCGAAATTTTTTTCAAAAAATTCCATAAATCACCCTTGATATTATCTACCCTCCTTGCAAGTTTGAAAAAAATCGGTTGAAAACTGCCAAAAATGAAAATTTTAAACAAAAATCCCCATTCAACCCTCAAGAAGGGGTTATGGTTGAGATATCGAGTTAAAAATTTTGTCACGAGAGTTTTACACTATACGGAACAACTTCCTCTAGATAATTTAAAATTAGGTGCTCAGGGCCAATTCACCCCTACTAACCACTCGTCTACGCTCTTTACAGCGACAATGCTACTTTTTTTTTCAAACCCATAGATTTTGTAAATTTCCCATAAACATGGATTTTTTGTTTCATTTTTTGAAATTATCGACTTCATAAATTTCCAAAAAAATTGACTGAGAGTGTCTACCGGGCATGAAAAGCACGAATTCAGAAAATGAGCACGAAATAACGAAAATACCCCGAAATGTGACCAAAAACTAAAAAGAACAAAATTTTGATAGAATCGATCAAATTTTTAAGTGTGTTTTTCAAAAATATTCCTTCTATTGAAATTTAAATTTTAAAAAATTTGAAATTTCAGCGTTGAACAATTTTTTTTTAACGAAGTAGGTACCTACCTAATCGATATTTTTCAAAATTTTGCATAAAATCGAATGTTTTTTTTGCCAAATTAGCCAGCCTTTGAATCAGTAGTATATGGGAGGAAGGGACAGGGGGGGGGGTGAAGGAATCTAGAGCTTCTTGACAACAGAAATGTTGGAAAAAATGATGAACTTTCAGCCTTTGAATGTATGGACCAAATTTATTTTCAAGGGTTTTTGAGTTTTTTGCTCCCCTCTCTATATAAAAAAATTCTGAAAATGATCCGAAAAGTAAACACAATGTATCATTGTTGGGAGAGGGGGAAGGTCCACATAAAAATTTTAAAATAGCACGAATTTTTTTCGAAAATCGCACGAATTTTAATTTTTGCGATTTAATGGACACCCTGTGACTGCAAAAATCTCGAAAACTAAGCCTCCCAGAAAAAAACTGATCACTTATGGCAGAAAGAGAATTTTAAGATCTACAATTTTGATTCTTAGCATTATTTTCGTAGGACCCATCATCTGGGATGGAAAACTGCAAACACGAAACTGAAACTGAAACTGAAAAATCCAAAACTCTAACTGAAAAATCCAAAACTCCAACTGAAAAATGAAACTGAAATTGAAAAGTCAAAAACTGATACTGAAAAAATTATTGGTTTCACTTTCAGTTTTTTTTATTATCCTTAATGCAAATTCTTGTTTTGTTTCAACGTCGCGTTTGGTCAGGAATGGAAAAGAAAAAGCGAAATAAAACTGAAAACTGAAATGATTTTTTGAGATAGAAACTGAAACTAAAACTGAAAACTAAAACTGAAACTGAAATTATTTCAGTTTTCTATCCCCGACCCTCAATTTGGCCAGAAAGTTCATGTTTATGGGAAATTCAGTCCATATACAAAATCGATGGGTTTGAAAATGAAAGAAAATTCCCATAAACATGAATTTTCTGGCCAAACTGAGGAGCGTATGAAAAAAATGCCAAAAATAAAAATTGTAAAGCTTGAAATTCTCTTTCTGCTCTAACCGATTAGTTTTTTTTTAGGATGCTTAGTTTTCGAGATTTTTGTAGTTAACGTTTTTGTTTTTAAATTTCAAAACCATCGACCTTCTATGTGGGCTACTCTTTATAGGGTCATTGATCTAATGAATCGGTTATGTACATAACTACATACGTCGACTATGCTATGATCGTAAATTAGGCTACATTTCACGTATTGTAGGAGTTCGAAGGTGTCAAAAAAATCATCTGAATTAATTCCGACGTATATTTTAATACCGAATGTAGCTTGAAAAGTGCTTTAAATAAATTATCGTCCAAGTTATTCCAAATACGTATTCGATCAACAAGTAACGAGTAAAAGATTTCTGCATAATCAAAATTAAGTAGTTGATATTGGGCGTTGAGATGTAGCCGAGCGAAATACGCTATGCAGCTCTAATTTTGTTTTTGTTTTTGAAACATTATCTGCTGGAAAAGGGAAAAAAGCGAGGAAAAAAATGGTAATACGTTCGTGTTTTAAGAACGTTGGAATTTAATGAAAATTCGAGCACTGTTCTCGTTATACTTCGTTATTATTCATAAAGTATAAGTACAATGTTGATGCTGGTGCCTTTTTTTTTCAAACATTTTTCATAGTCTTATAAAATATGTTTCTTTTTACTCTAATAATTAATCAACGTAACGTTTTAAACCCAAAGAGAAAAGTTTTCTTTTATAATGAAGGTTATTAATAACATCGAAGGGGCATCGTTTGTAATATTTTCGTCAAAGGAAACGCGAAATTGTATTAAAAAATTCACTGTCGCGAGCCGCAGTCACGTATTTCCAAAGAGTTTCGGCTTTTTGGAAATACAAACTCGTATACGAACAACCAAACTTGTCGAGAGTTTAATAAAGTTCAAAGTGTGTTATCTTTTTGGAGTATTCGAGGCAAGAAATTACACGGAATGGTGTGTCGAGCGGTGGAAATTTTACGAGACGAATTCGCGTTCTGGTTTGAAAATTCGACATTTCGCGCTACAAAACGACCAAAATTTCTTGCAGTTTGAAAAATTCATTCATTCGTAAACTATGTCGAACATATGTTCGGCATTATACTCGAACACGCGGAATGTTTATCGGTGTCGGTTTTATCGAATATAAACTTTTGTAAACTCCTAAAAGGATTGTTGCGTATTCAAATATCGCTTCCATGGGTTTAAAATAGCTTGTTTTTTGTCGACGCAAATATTATTTAGGATTGGCGAAATTGTGTACTCGATGTAGAATATTTCTCGGGTATTTGTATTTTCAGTTGGGAGTAAAACACTCGGCGACGAGTACGTTTGCGAGGCACGCGATGAGAATATATAGTAAAATGTACGATACGAAAAATGTCCTAGTTTTTCGAAGTTTTGCTCGCAATTTGGATAATTGAATGGTATGGCGAGGAAGTAGATTTAGAAAGGTGTTGTTTTAATTGATTGTTCAATCTGGCATGTGAAATTAAAAACAAAATTTAATCAGTGCCTTCGATGAGAGAAAAATTTGTTTGTAAAATTCTCATTTTATGTAAAAGTTTGAAATCGCAATTATGTCTAGAATTTGAAAAGGAATACAGAAAGCAGAACAGGCGTAATAAATAGTTGATCAACTTTGGTTTTTTAATGATAAAAGAGAGGTGGTATAAATGCATTCTCCTGTTATATTTGACTTTTTAGGCGAATATTGATAATTTTCTTTGTTAAAGTTTGAGATGAAGTCAACTCGATGCCAATAATTATTTCAGAATTCGAACAAAATTGTTAAAATGAGCTTTTCGATGAACATCGAACGAAATTTTTGAAATTTAACTGAAAACAACCCCCTCTCTCTGCACTTGAATATGAAAATGAATGTAGAAGCAGAAGTGGAGACGAACCAAAGTTGGAATCTTTAAGAGAGCAAAAAATTGAATGTTTTTGACCCGGATGGAATTTTTCAGATGTTTTCCGACTCGAAATACAATTTTTTTCAATTTTTTTGACTTGTATTGCAAATTTTCTAAAAAAAAGGCCATTTTTCCTAAATTTACAGACTTGAACTTGATTTCTCCGACTGAAAATGCAATTTCGAGATTATTAGAGTGTGGTGGGCAAACTGTCCTCTGTGCACCTTGTTCTGTTTGACCTTACATTGGGAGTTGGATTTTTTAAACAATACGTTATGGAAAACCTCCTCCCCCTCCCTCAAACAGAAAAAACAAAGATATTGGTTTTTAAATCCTCGTCTATTCTGATTTTTTTTTCAAAATGATTCACCCCCCTTCCCCGTTGATTGATTGTAAATTCCTTTCGTACATTCCACCCCCTCCCCCTCCCCGCTCCAGCAAAATCGTGTAGCAGACAGCAATCATGTTCCAAAATTTTAATAACAAAATTTTTCTCTTTTTATAAAAAAAACTCGGCTAAAAAAATCAGAAGTACCAACTATTTTTAATATCGAAGCAGTATTGGCATTGGTCTGCAAAAAATTAGTCAGTCTTGATTTTTACGAGAAAAAAATCGAGCTTTTTCTGCTCATTTCAAGGTATAGGAGAATACGAATTTCATATTGAAAAAAAACTGTAAATTGAATTCTGTTGGTTTGCTAACAGCTGCTGTTTTCAAAAGTTGAATTTTTTTGGAATTTCATCAATTTTACTCGCTGTATAGTACAATTACGTATTTGAAGGGCAAATATAGGCAACTTTCAATATCATGGAGATGAAAAGGATCTCCCCTCACCCACCAAAAAAAACAATAAAAATCTCAGAAGGACACATTTTGGAAAAACTAAAACGTAAATTGCTTTTCACGTGAACTGATATTTTGAGAATTTTAAAATTTTTACATAAGCTGAACTTTACGTTTGAAGTGGCTTCGTAAAAATTTTCAAATGGGTGGATTTTCATTTTAGAAATTCGTGATTTGTCAAAGTTTCAAAAAATACCTATTTACAAACAATTTAGGAAAGTTTTTTTTGTAAAAGCTCTACTTTCAACATTGATTTAAAAAAAATGAAATTTTAATTTGTCCTCTTAAAAATTTAATTTTTTCGAGCGAATCAAAATTTTTGAAAACGCTCAAATTCACTCTAATAATGAAAAAAAATCATATTTTCAATTGAACAAGAATGCTCGCAAGTTTTCAACGTCATCTGAAAGTTTTTTCCTTCAGCATATATCAAAATTTTACATTTTAAAACAATCCTTTATACGAATGTCCAAAAATCTCAGTTATGTAGGTACATCTTCGCGTAAAACTACTTGTCCTTTTTTTTTCGTCATACAGAATAAACGCGTTTTATTTCAAGCATTCTCGTCGAATAAAAAACCCACTTCGAATGATATTCCATCCCTCTTGAAAAGGAATAGAAATCTTCAAAGACTAATTCCGCGAACTAAATTGAAACAGAGCGTGTATCAAAGAACCTGTCTTTCATCTTTATTTAACCCAATTAGCGACAATTTTTTTCCAGCTTTTTTATACCACTCAATAAACGGTTTGTGTATTGTAAAAAGTCCACTCGAAAGTAATACCACTTGTGTAGCATTTCAAACGAGATACGAGATACTTTTTTCTTCTCGTTCGTTAAAATAAGATGTATCGTTATCGTAAATGTCGTAGAATAATCGATGTACTCGTACGTACTTGTTCTACGTGAAATGACAAAATTAAACTCTCAAGTTTTTAAAAGCAACCTACTTCGTAAAAGTTTACTCGTAGTTTATAACAAAATTATAATAAATGTACAAATATGTGCGGATATCGTACGATAACACTATGCTATGAAAATATGCAAAATATTTTTTTACCTTCACGTGCAGTATTTTCGTAAATAAAACCATTTTGAAGAGATTATCGTTTGAATAAAATTCGATATTTTCTTGTAAATATGTAATTAGATACGTAGAATTATAAACTCATGATACAGGCTCGGAAGTATTTTCGTTAGATTTTTTTGTTAAAAGCAATTTAAATTTTTTAAGGTTCTGCGTTTTCGAGGGTCCACTCTTTTCAAAAAATCTCCCTTTCTTTGTACCTAAGGTCCCAATTGGAAAATTTTTCAAACAAAACTTGTAGATTGAGATTCTTGAAATAATTTTGGTTATTACAAAAATTTCGATTGGACCCCTACCTCTCCTCAAATAACGCTCAATACGTATTAAAATATGAGAAATTTGAGGGAAGAGAAAGGTTCAATCAAAAATTTAGTGATAACAAAAATTATTCCTAGGATGTCAACATTTCTTCAATAGCACCTTCAGGAACGGAGATAAAAATTTTCAAGAAAATGAGGTAGACCCTCGAAAAAAAGCATACTGGCTTATTTTTAGCCTTTAGTTAATTTTTGAGAATCGAAATCAGCTATTAAAATTGACCTGACGATGATGTACCTACATTTTTGTACAGACTTTAAGTCTTATAAATTTTTATGAAAGCTCGAGTGCTACTGGGTATAGAAGCCTATTGAATTCGAAAAAAAATCGATAAACCGGTTCTTGAGTTATTCGCGATTAAAATTTTCAAATACCTGTAGCGCCATAAACAAAGCATTAACGGAAAATTTGTAAATAACCTTTTTGATAGTATTTCAAAGGATGCACAAAAAAGGTTATATACTGTTTTTATTTTTGTGAACCGGTTCTCGAGATTTTGCCAATTGAAATTTTCAAATACCTCTAAGCGCCTTGAATACTGCAGTTAGGTGAAAATTGCACATAACATTTTGTACAGTATTTAAAAGGGCCCACAAAAAAGGTTATAAACTATTTTCATTTTTGTGAACCGGTTTTCAAGATATTTGCGATTACAATTTTCAAGTACCTGTAGCGCCATAAATAAAGCATTTACGGAAAATTTGTAAATAATCTTTTTCATAGTATTGGAAAGGGCCAGCATAAAAGGTTGTATACTATTTTCATTTTTGTGGACTGGTTCTCGAGATATCGCCGGTTAAAGTTTTTGAATACCTCTAGTGCCTTGAATATGGCATTTACGTAAAATTCGTAAATAACCTTTTTAATCGAATTTGAAAGGACGAACAAAAAAGGTTATATACTGTTTTCATTTTCGTGAAGCAGTTCTTGAGATATTCGCGACGATATAGTTTGCTTCTTTCCAAATTACAAAGTTCGGTTCAATTACGCACCTGAAGTGAAATTTTTAGATTTATTATAAAATTGGCAGTAAGAAAATCAGCTTTTTTGCTGGGTTAGAGTTTTTTTCCTTATCGACTCTAGATTACGATTCGCTCATAAAATTGTTTTGAACAAAAAAAATCGAGGCTGCGACTGTACCTACTATTACTTGGGACAAAATGCTGAAGAAAATGACAATTTTTCAACGTAATCGTGTATCTAATTAATCGTACGAGTAAATTATTCTTTTGTACATGTTCAGATAATGATTCGAGATAATACAAAAATGCTCATCGTTTAGGTTGCTTTTCTGTTCAACTTTAATCAGATCAATACGCTTGTTTAACAATTGACCAGTAATTAAACGGCGATCAGAATCCGTTCCAATGCACTAATTACCATATATTTCGTCGATATTGTTTCTGGGTATGACCTCAGTGTTGATTATAACGCTTGGCGATTACAATACGTCGATTTGTTTTAGTTAACGTTGCGATTACCTCTACAGTTTTCAATTTGCTGAAAAATATGCGCAATGTGTACCTGCGAACGTGCCACGATCTTGGGATAGGTACGCATTCGCATCGTACAGAATAATAAATCACTCATCGGTAACTGTACCGCTTGTAGCTTCTATCTACCTACATACAGGGGTCATTTATACGTAACTTGGTCGTTCTATTCTCGTTCAAGAAGTGACTCTAGGTAGAGGTACCTTAGACGTGCAACATTTTTGTTGAATATTTAACATAACGCGGATACAACATCGGCCAGCAGAAATATCTTTTATAAATAATGAAAAACTTGGACTATCTGGCGCTTTCCTTGTACACGAAACGGTCGAAAAAAAAACGCCGGCTTTTATCTCCGAGCGCGAGAATTTTACGCGATGCGAAAAATATTCCAGTAATTTATAATTCAGCGCCGTTTAAAGGTAAAAAAAAATGCCGCATTTCGACATCGTCTCATATACACATCGACGAGGTACTCGAATAGGTAGCCTGTAATTTTCGGTATAAATTCTTTCACCTTTTACACCATCCGGATGGAGGAAAAAAAATTGAAAATTCATAACCTTAGGAATTTCATTGTCAATATTCACGTCGGTAAATTTTTATCGAATGGTTCTCGGTTTCTTTGAATTCCCTACTTGGAAAAAAAAAATGAATACGTAAATTTAATTTGGAAAATGGTAAATTCTCTTTAGCTGAAACTACGTATACAAATACGTATCGACTCGAGCTCGTTCGAGTTTACTTTTATAGTACGAAAATTTTTGCTAACTTGGCTGCTCGTAGCCTGAGGATAATACGATTCGCGAACGTATGTAAGAAAGAAAGAGGAAACACATGTTGTATAACCTTTCATATTCATTTAAATTCCGACTTGGAATTTCTCTCGAAACGGTGTCGTAAAAAGTGAATAACTCGACGAATCAAAAAACCATTCGTACTCGTAAATTCATACAAATTACCAACGATGAGCTACTTCAGTATCGCGAGTTAAATTTACCGTATGAAAGAAATCTCCATTCTTGCATCAATTTTGCTTTTCTCTTTGGGAGAAAATATAGCCCTGGGTTTAACCCCTCTTCGTGCATATTCGCACCGAAGTATGTATATGGCGGTGTTTATGATGTGCGAAACCGAATAAATTTTTCAAAATACATTCAACTACATAAATCAACATTAATAGACGATACGTTTTCGTGACTGAGCCGCATTACATAAGTTTTTTTCCCCTGCCTATTTGAATGGGACTCGAGAGCGTAGAGTCATGCGACGTATACGTACGCTACGAGCTTTCCAAAGGGGGTAATCATTTTTTGGCACAGAAATTCGTAAGAGTAATTAAATTTTAATAATTGATTCTACAATTCTACATGCATTAACGCGATAAATTATTATAATCCCTCGGTGTTCTTCGCACATGATAACGATACGTACTCGAGCGTCGCCTCGCGCCGTTTTTAACTTCGTTATGAAACGATACGAATTTTTTAACTGGTAATTCAATTTTCGCACTGTGACGTGTATTTGAAACGCATTTTGCCAATTGAATTAAGAAATTATATGTTCAACTATCAGAAAAAGTTGTAAAAATGATGGTTTTTGGAAAAGTTACTCGTAGGATACGGTTTCCAGAAGTTTTACAGTGTAAAATTTTCGTTCGATTTTTTGGGCTATTTTCCACGCTTGGAAATGGATGTTTTTAGCCAAAAAAAAGGTCACCAAATGTGACTGCTTTTTGGATAAGAATACTTCGAGTGAAAAAAGAAATTCAGGAGAGGAGAGCCAAAAAACGAGATACCCTTCTAAAGAAACAATTTTTTTACATTTTTGAAGAGGATGTCTAACTGTAAACCGAGCACAAAAAGGCATAAATTTAGAAAATAAGCGTGGCATTTTGATAACAAAGAAGAACTGATTAAATTTTGAAGTTAGTTTTCGATAATATTCCTTCAAATAATTCAAATTAAAAAAATGTTGAAATTTTAGCTTTGAATGCCTTTTTTTGTAAACATTTTGCCCGCTTTTTCGGGGTCTGTTAATTTTTGACGCCAAAAATGTGGAAAAAATATAGAAATTTCAGCTATTTGAACTTCTTTTTCTTTACGTAATGTTGAAATATGAATTTGAAAAAATAAGCTGAATTGTCTCCTAAAATAATTAGGCCTAGTTACTGATTAGCTAATTAATTTATTTTGTTTTTTTGTTTTAGGTGAGTACCTATCAAATTTTCATTTCTCAGTGAAGATGTAAATGCGTAAGTAAGTTATTTTTAATACGATTAATGAAAATAATGTAGCTCAAGTTGAACTAAGATTTCTTTGTTCTTACATATTTTCTGGTCCAACTGGATTCTTCTGATTTATTTTTGAAACAAGTGGATTCCATAGAAAGGGGAATGAAGACAAATTTTGTTCATTTCGTCCATTTTGAAAAATTAACTTTTACAAAAATCTGTTTTACAACTTCATTGCCATGAAAGCTGTGATTTTGAAATTGGATTCTCAACATATGAAACACCAATGAACTGGTTTGTTGATTTTACCCCAACTTGAGAGGAGAGGGACACGGAATTCGTTGAAAAATATGCAGAATTAAAACTGAATTGTTCAATTTTAATCCTCACATTTTTTTGAAATTAATTTTTCAATGTGATTGATTGTTTTTGAGCAAGTTGGGCGTAGGTGTCGTAATTTTGGTATAAAAGTTGTTAATTGGAATAAAAACTTTGCCTGGCTTTTTCATCGGTATGCCAAATCTTATTGTGGTGCGACAGCGGATAGTTGGGAAAAAGTACAAATGAAATAAAAAATAAAAAATTTACCTCGCAAGACGTCTCGACGCATCGCCAGTAACCGGTTTAGAATTTTTGCAAAAGTTATCGATGGTAACATTGACGGTGTGTCGAAACCGAATTCAAATGCATCTCGTCAAGGTTCAAGACGAATCAATACTTTTTTTTAGGTCTAGCTAGACACACTTTTTTCGCTTATTTTTCTATTTTTTTAAACAGAAGTCAGTTTTGTAGACTGATGCTTTGTGATTTTTATTACATTTTTTGATTTCGGCTATAGTTTTTGTTTCTCTTGTAAATGCTGAGGACGTACTAATTCTAATGTATATTTTCGTATAATCAATCGCATCATGAAAAGGAACGATTGTAAAGGTTTTGTTACCTAACCATCGTTGATGGAATTGTTACCTGTTTAATTTAACTAATTTGAGTCCATAAAAAGGAGATTTGTAATCGTTGATTTTGATCATACTTAATCGGATTATTCAACGAGCAACTGGTTATTTCTGGAGTCAAATTGGATCATCTTCAATTTCGTCGGATCTGTACTGAGTCAGATTTCGTCTCTTCAACGCTTAACATTTATTAGTTACCATTATTTATTTTTATGTCGTCGTTATTTATGCCTTGTATGTTATTTTATTGTTATTTTTGCATGTTATTAATTTATTTACCTAGATATTTAAAGTCTGGTAGGGCCAAATTTAGTCAATAGAATTATTCATTAGTCAAGAAAAAGAGTATTTTCGTAATTTGAATTTTAAAATAGGAAAATCGAAACGTGTGTTTGTGGAAGATTTCATCGTTTTTTAAAACATATGTATATTAATGTAGTGCTGTGATCTATACGCTTTCAAATTTCAATCCGACTTAAAAATAAATCGCACACGACATTATACTATTTTTCGATACATGCGGAAATCACAAATTATGATAGAATGTTTCATATTAAAAAATTTATTAGTTAGCTTTTTTCTTAATTGAAATTGCGGATCTTGATGAGTAAAGTCTTCTAATTTCCATAATGTATTTTTATTTTCTGTCAAAATTTGCCATTTTTACACTTTCTAAGCAATTTTCATTTAAATTTCAAGTTTTAAATTAGTTTTTACACTCGAACAGCACAAAAGAAATTTCAAAAATTGATAATGAGTATTGAATTTTATTCATCTTTTATTTTCCAAAAAAAATTTCCCACTCTTGGTAATAATAAGCAGGCAATTAAGCGTTCTCTCAAATAAATTTCAAAATAAGCCAGCTTAAAATTCGACTCGAAATTAGTGGAAACTTTTTAAACAAAACGATTCTCCCAAATTTCGTCCCCAAACCACGAGCTCAATTACGAATCAATTCTTATTTTGATGCAGATATGACCTCTACATTATGCTGTAGAAAAGTTGAACTTGAGAAAATTTCATACAAATCTCTTTAGCATGTGTGGTTCCATGGATTTTCTCAATGACCCTCATTGGAACTTAAACTGCTCTACGATGATCATCATCCTAATTGATTTTTTTTTTGATAAGAGCTATAAATTCAACCAGCATGGCATTTTCGTTCGATGATTATGTTTAAATTACGAACCGTTAGTCGAATGGTATTATAGAGAAAATATAGCGACTAAGTATACGCGCAGATACACGTTGTAAAAGAAGAAGTAACCTATACGAAAAACGCTACTCGAAAGGTTGAGTAGGTAATAGGTTTTTCCTAATACACATGCTTTAATTTCGTTCACGCTCGTCGTGGCAATTAGCATTAGCGTGTACGCGATTAATTGTTTAGTAATTTAGGTCATTACGAGTTTGGGCGATGTGAACGCATTCTTTGAAAATTATTCGAGTATGTGCTGGAGAAGGGCTAGGGGAGAGGGCGCGGTATGGAGGGCAGCGACGGATCTGGCGTATATGTGAGGTCGTATTCGAGTTTAATTTCATTCAACCAACGATTCCGTTAACGTTCTAAATTTCATTTGTATATGCGCGACTTTGACTTCAACTCCGGAACGGAAAGAGAAAAAAAACGCAAAAGAAATGGAAAAATTGAAGGGGATAAAAGCGAAGACGAAACGACGAATACACGCGCTTTGCGCGTAAAACAGGCCCAAAAGAAATGTTAATCTTTATGGTTTTTACGAGCATTCGAATACTATTCTAAAGAAATGAATTTATGCTATTAAACATTGTACAATAAAAGAGGCATTGGGGAATAAAATGCTATGAACCATTGACCTTAATATAACCAACGTAATGGTACTTAAATGGCGATTGTTAATTCGGAGCTGAGTGACGGTTTATTGTTTTCTAATTATAAAATACGCTAACTAAGTGAAATAAGTTACATATACGAGCTTAATCTCGGAAATTTTCGACGTGAGAATAAAATTAACGAGACGACAGGCGTAGGTGCGTATAGTACGTTCACGAATTTTTTGTATCCTTTTTTTTTTCCCTCACTAACGTTGACATGAAATTGCGTCCGTGTTGTTTGTATGGTAATTTAGACGGACGTGAGTGGAACGAAGTGTATGAAAACGAGATGAGATTTCGTTCGCGAATGGAAAACTTTTTTTTCGACGGTAAACCTCGCTAGAAGGATGGGGATGGGTGTTTTGAATGTCGTGCACGTTACGATTTTTCGCACATTTCGCGTTAAATTCGTTCATTGTGAGGATGGTAATTCATTGTCGACATTTTTTTGTTCTGACTACCTCGAAGTAATTCGCGAGACGTTATTTACCTAAGAATGGGTTTGTTTAATTGGCGACTTGTTTCGTAAAATTACACCGGAGTTTACCGAGTTGAGAGGTAGATTAAATTTATGAATTATGATTATTCGGCGTGGTGATTTTTTGCGTTTTGGATCTGTTATGAATTTTATTTATTTATTTTTGCGAAATGAAAACCACAACGAATTGGGAAGAACGTAAATGCAATTACAAAAATGAACAAAAAAGAAAAAAATTGATGTTGAACTGATTTGATTGAGCAGTAGTGCCAGAGATTTTCAACACCTTGTCCTAAAAATCATCGTTTCAAAACAATTTGGTTTTCGGTGATCGGAAGAAAGTCATTTGGGTAGAAGAGAAAAGTGATTGAAAATTGAAATTTTCAGCTGCGTTAAATCTGAATTTCCCAGTTCAAAATTTTTCAAAGAAAACTTTCTATTTTTTTAACATTGTGATTTCTGAATGTGTTTAAATCGATTGTGCTGGAGTTCCTAGAAAAGAACTTCGAAGAAGCGGTGTAAAACTTGAATTTGACATCTATTTTTTTATTAAATTCCATGCAACAAAAAACACATTTGAGATGGCAATTATTTAATGAAAATCATTGATGGCAGTCTTTTTCAAAATGGAAACCGATGGTAATAATTCTTGAAGATTTTTAAGATAATGAGAATAATTTTCAAGATGGCGAACATTCGATGAAATTTTTTTTCAAGATGGTGATTTTAACATAGAAAATGCTTTTACTATGACTTGAGTAATTTCATGAAAAATGAAAGGAAATTCCTTTAAAAAATTCCCCAACGATGAATTTTATAGATATTTTATAAGATAATAGACTTTTTGATTTCAAACGGCCTTTTAGACTTGACATTTTTTTTGAGATTGGCTTTTAGAATTTTGCCAGACATGAGACTAGACTTTTTGGACTTGAACATTTTTTTTGATTCTGATTTTTGAACATTTTTTCACGCATGTGTACTTGACTTTTTGAACTTGGAATTTTTTTAATGAGATTTCAAACGGTTTTCTGGACTTGGAAAAAAATTCAGAAATCACGCTGATTTTTAGAAAAATTCAGAAATCACGCTGATTTTTAGAAAATTTTTGACAAACTTTTGACTAATTTTTTTGTCTGCTTTTTCGTGATTTTGTCAGACTTTGGACTTTTTAAACTTGGCTAAATTTTCTGGCGAAATTCATTCATAAAAGTTTCTTCACAATGATTAATAGCCATTTTGTCAGGCTTCAAAGTGAAACATTATGGTAGACTGGATTGACCTGACTTTTTGAAATTTGAAAAATTTTATAAGGTGGGCAGCTAATTTTTGGAACTTGAAAAAATTTAGATTGTTTCGGTCGATGGTGATCATTTTTTGATGAAAATCTTGAGATAGAGATCATTTGACGAGAATCTTTTTTGAGATGGTAATTTCATGACAACAATTTTCACATAAATTTTGAAACAATTAAAACTTTCCAAAATCTATAAATTTTCCAAACTCAGAAAATAAACTTTTTTGAAAATTTAAGCGCACTAAATCTCTAAAATTTTCAGAGTCCTAAGTCTTAAAAGTCGATAGCTGACCAAAAGTTTCAGGTGTCGTTTTTTTATCGGGATTTTCCACAAATTTTGGAAAATCTCAGTCGAGTGCTTTTTGAATTGACCTATTCAATATGAAGATTCGGGATGGAAATTAAGTTGAGATCATCGAGATTTTGTGCAAAAAAAAAATGCAAAATTGATGGATTCCAGATAACTTTTTTCGAAAAATTTCAATTATTTTCAATCGAGCATTTTTCTTTTTTTTTTTATAAATTTTGAATCCTCTTTGTAATAGTTTAAAAAATGAGGTGGACATGGGCGTCGCTGAGTTTCAAATATTGGGGGAGGGGGGTGATTTTTTTCTCGAGATTTTCAAATATATATTAAGTAACCTACCGTTCATTTTTTACTGTAATTTTAATAACCCTGCAGTAGTTGGTAACCCAGGTGATCGCTAATGTGCTTGTATTTTTTCATACTTTTTTGACCCAATATTGGAGGGGGCACGTCCCCCCGACCCCCCATCAGCGACGCCCGTGGAGGTGGAACACAAGGCGAAGAACGAAAAAAAGAAATGAAAAAGTCATTTACGTTTCATTTTTTTTATTTGAAACTTTGGAATCGAATTTCCCATATTAATAAATTTCCATTGTGAGCTGTTTTGTTTTAATTGGTAATGATTCATATAAAAATTAGACCATCCGTTGTCACACATGATTTCATATAAATTTTCGGCACTTATTAAGATTTTGGTTCGTATTGTACTTCGTACTCTCTTATTCATATCATTTCCTCCATGAATCATATTCACGTACCTACGTAACTCGTACAACAGTTTTGAGAATTTCAATGATAAATGTGCTCGCCAAAGTTGAAAGCATTACAGCGATATTTTTCATCTAACTGTTGATAATAATTATAAGAAATGGCACAAATGGGGATTTGAATTTTTTTAAGCGCTTTTTTATTCGTACGTATTAATAATAATTATCGTCGACGTAATTAATCAGTATATGCGTGATAACAATGCTGATGCATATCTGGACATTTCTCGACTACGCGAATACAAGCACCGGTGAGCGGGTACCCCCAAACAAAAAATTCATAATGAAAGCTACAAACACAATGCACCCACCGATGAAAAATATAATACTCGTATATCGTCGCAGTATTCGCAATTTGAAAAAAAAAAAACAGGAGAAAGAAAACAAAAACAGGTTATACACAACACGATAGGTCGCGTCGCGTACTTGAGACTCGAGAGAAGTGTACAGTGTACATAGTATACATACATACGTACGAGGGTGGTAAATATACGTTAACGCATTCCACGGTGGTTACGTCATAAATATAATAACCATGACTTAATTTCGTGAAAGACTTCACGTACTAAAAGGCTCGCTGGTATTGTTCAACATTTCTCGCTGTATCGTTCTGTGTATACGGTATGAGCCGAGCTGGGTTTTATACTCGGATTGTGTGACTGGAATATTGTGTTGTATTTTTTCCTCCTGCAATTCCGCACGATGCGATGTGTTGATGATACGCGCCGAAGACGTGGCGGTGTTTTTAAACCCCGAAAAAATGATACGTTCTTTATCTCGACGAACTACTACGAAAGTGGAGCATCGATGTTTTTTTTTCGCGTGTGAAAAAAAAAAGTTACCTTTTGACTAGAAATTACCTACTCGTAGTTGCGTATTTTCAATGAATTTTATAAATTTTTGCTTCTCCCTTGAGAACATCGATCAGTTACTATCGTTATCAGAAGTTTTTTGGGGTATCATTTGAAGTTCCAATACAAATTGTCACTGATACAGATTTTCAAGTCGAAATGAAATGGTGTTTTTTTCGAAACAGTGATGTATTTGTATAGAAAGAGATTTTTGGGGAAGGAAGTGAGTGATAAAAGTATCAGAAGGAATGTAAATGGCATGTTGGATATCTGTTTTGATGATAATTGATATTTTTTTAGATTATTTTCGTGAATATCATAGAAATGCTTGAAATTGGTTCAACATTTTTTCAAAATTACGGTGTGTTTATTAAATCAGAGCCGAGTTGAATAAGGTGTTCAAAAAATCGAACTTTTTATCGAGTATAATTGAAATTTTGCCAAATTGACGAGGTTCTTCATGAGACACATTTTTGAAATCGATTTAGTAGTCTCTTACCAATTACCAATAATTCCTTGAAAAATGTAAAAAAAAAATACTTGTATTTCCACCCCTTTATTAGACAGAAAAAAATTCTAGAATAAAATTGGACTGACTTCATTAATTATTATAGTTGTTATTTCCGAGATTGTCGTCATTTCACACTTTAGTCATTATTAGATATCATTATTCATTATTTTTCACTTTTTGGTCTGTTTATTTAAATTTTTAGTTTGATAAAAAATATAACTGAATAAAATTCATAGAAGATTTTCACAATTTCGTTAAAAATCGAAATTGTCAAAATTTATTTCAGAAATTTTTTTAAAAATTTCGAAGTTTTTTTTGAAATTCTGTTTGAAGAAAGTTTCAACTTTCAATACATTTTTTTCAATTTTATTTTGAAATAACCGAATGACGCCATTTTGGGAGCCCACAACATCTTCAAGATGACCTAGGGGCTTAAAAATCATATCTGCGGTTTTTTAAAGTCCATATTTTTCTCATATACTGCAATTTCAGCAAAATCCAGAAACTTTGATTTTTTTGCTCTTTTTTAAGAATTGAGTATTTCTGAATTAAAAAAATTTTACATGAAATGAGTTGAAAAAATCCAATTTTCTCAATTTTGCTGAAATTGCCGTAGGTACATGAGAGATATCAACTTGAAACTACAAGGACATTTTTTCGTAAAAATTTCTTCAAGTATAATTTAAAAAAAATTATTTCCTAAAAAATTGGCAATTTTCACGAAAAAAATTCAAAACTGTGCCTCATATAAAAATTAAACCAAGTCTTTTTAAAAAATTTTTGAAAAAAAAATTTGTGCGAGTGAAAAGCTGTCGAGTAAGAGAAGTCCTAATCGCTTTATTAATCTGAAAAAATTCTCTGATGAAAAACGTTTGTCAAAAAAATTAAAAAAAAATGATGTGCTTATAAAAAAAAATCTCCAAAAAGTAATCTAAAAATTTCCCCGCTGCAAAATTCTTCAGGTAGAAAATCGTGCTTTAAAAAATTTGTAAAAACAATTTTTGATTATTCAGAAGTAATTCTTTGAAGAAAGTTCTAAAAAAATTCTTTCAAGGAAAATATCCTTTAGAAAATGCTAGAAAAATGTTTTTCTTGAAAAATAGTAAAAAAAACACGTTTCAAGAAAAATTGAAAAAATGGGTTTTTGGCAAAAATCGCTTGAAAATATTTCATAAATGTCTTTGGAAAGATTTTATCGGCTTCCACTTTATGAAATTGTTACAGCCCTGAAATGTTTTTCTATTTTATTTTTTAAAAAAAAGAACCTTTTATTTTTACAAAACGTAAGATACACCTAAAAATTGTCCTTTTCGCCCCTCTATGCCCCTTAATTATAGTAATTTTTCGTCGATTCAGTCACTAATATCATTCTGATCACTGCTTTGATCTGAAATTTTTGTTGGAAATTTTTTTTCGTCGCAAAAAACAACAATAAATTATAACTCCAATTTTCGTTTCATGACTTCAGATTATTCCCTTCCTCACCCTTCCCCTCCCTCCCTCCCTCCCTCCCTCCCAAAAAAATCACCTATACGCAAAAAATCACGATAAATACGAAAAAAAGTTTTAAAAAAAGTTGTAGAAAATTGAAATTCTGGGAGAAAAATTTGTTCAGCTCTCATACACGAAAAGTTTCTCTTCAATGCAAGGTAGAAAAAAATGTTTGAGTCAAAAAAATTGAAAATTTCGTGTCCTGTTTTGAATTTTCAAAATCACTCATTCTACTTCGTGGTCTTATAGTATAGGTACCACGAACCTGAAAAAATGTACGTAGGTATACCATCATTCGAAATCAAACATTTTTAACGATTCCATCAAAACCACTCAAATTAATTGAAAGACCAATTTGTTAATTGGTTGATCGAATTTAATGGATAATAATAGACATTTGTTTTGTTTTATTTGTCCATAAGTGCTATATACGTAACCATATATACAGCTTCGGACACCGAAAAGTGATAAAATATTTCGTATTAAGAACTGTATAAAATTGGGATAAAGCAAAGCCTAAATAAACCCAACAAACTTGAAACTTTTAACCTCCGCTGTCCGTATATTTCGTTTTAAATGTGTCACGTTTACTTTCTATCTGCTTTTTAAAGGCTGTATCCGGGTGGTGTAGGTACCTACCCGACTTTTTTTTTTTCTACTTACTCGCAGAAGCGTGAACCCCGGTAACGAAGAAGGTTTTTGTATATTGTTTACAAAAAGCTGTTGAGCTCGACGTCGTCGTGATATTTTACCCCGAATCTTTGAAAATTCGAAAAAAAAAATTACTCCATCAAATAGAGTATAGTTATTTCGAAGCGAGCTTATTTCGCTGTATTACTACCCTTTTCTCGTTTGTTGTTACACCATGGCGTTATGATAATGAAACGAGGTCATAGTGTGCAAAATTTCCAAAATAATGGTTTGTTTTTCGTTCCGTTGAAATGATACAGAACCAAATATTTTGTTGGTGGAAAAACTAAACCTATAATGAATAGAAGATAATTATAAAGAATGCGGAAGAATTGTTGTATCGACTTTCTACGCTTCCGGTGCGTAACTTTCAAATGCAAATAAATATGCAGAATCTTTTTAAATGATAATTTTTTCCCCTGCTTAGTGATTTGTTTGAGAGTTAGTCATTCTTTTTTTCTCACGATGGTCGATCGTATTAATTAAAACGGTTTGTTTACAGTGTTTGAGAATAAATTTTGTATGATTTTTCAGCTTTACACGTTGTTTTTATATAGTTATTGTTATTTTCGTAATTATCGTTATTGAAATAGCGAAGATGATTTGGAAGATAGAAAAATGGCAACTTGGTTGGAATTTTTTCGACTGGTGGTTCGATATCCGTATTTAGAATAGGTCCTTATCAGATTTATTGCAAGTATAGTCACAGGTGGCATCGATCACGTTCTTTTTTTACATTGTCTGCATAACGAATGCGAGTACGTCCTGGTTGCTGAGTTGGTTTTTTTTTTATTTGTCATCTTACGAACTTTCTTTTTCGAAGACGTCGCATCGTGTAGCTCTGTGTTGATATGTACGTATATTAATGGGTTAGGCTACGTTGCTTTTTTCGAAATTCTCAAGAAAGCTAGCTCGCATAGCAATGGATTTGGAATGCTTTTGCGAAGGTGAAAAAGAAAAATTCAATTGTAACCTAAAGTGTTTTTTTTGCGCCGCTCGGCAGCAAAGACACTCGGAATAGAATATTTTGGAAATAAGAGATGTCGACGTGTGTAAGTAGAATCGCGAGCAGGATTGTAAAATGCGCAATAAATGTTATTCGCGTCGAGTGTAAATTTCATATACGTGAAAGTAATTGCGCTAACGTAATGTTTTTTACAGACTCGAGAGAAGTTTAATTTAAAATGTAGTACCGTTTTGGAGCGAAAGAAAATATAGAGCAACGAATAGAGTCTTCTTCTGGTTGATTTAACAATTGACTTGGAAAATTTTTGTATTCGATTGTATCTCTGGTGTGCTTGTGCAGCAGACTTCGCAGTATATAGCCGAGTTAACGATGTGAATGTATCGTCTGGAGTTATCTTACGTTAACGTAAACGTATACGTACGTTTTAAAAAGATTACAGATTAAAGAAATAACTTTAGAAGGACATTTTAGCTGATGTAAAGACACGATATATATATTTATGTATATGCAATGTGGACGTTAAAAATCAAGTCTCGAGAAGCTCTTGAATATCATTTCGTTGTATAGTATGTAGGTACTCGTATATACGTATTTAATCTGAGAGCTTGGTGTACTCCATGTAACTTTTTTCTCGTTCGGTGAGCTCTACGAATAGAGTAGAGTGAAGTATCAGAATGCTGTGGGAAAATCGTGTATAAAAGATGTTCAACAGAGGAGTAAAAAATGAAAAAAAATTCAAGTGTGGTGCTAAATATGAGGAAGATGAAGTTACCATGTGAGAATACTAATAACAAGTGTGAAATTGTGACGTTGTGAAGTAGGAATCAAGTGTACGTTGAGAGTCGCTCGTGGTGTTCTTTACAAGTAAATTGAGGTGATTTTTCAACTGTTTACTATTTTTATGAATTTTCTTAAATGGTTGCAATCTCGTAGAAAGTTTCATTTCGAATGTAATATGAGATTGTATGAAGAGGAGAACGGATGTGAGTTGAAGTTTTCAAATTTCAAAGTTTGAGTAATCCGAGGAATTTGAAGGAACTCGTATGCGAATAGAATGTTATTAAGTTTGGATTTCATTACTCGAGAATCTTCCTGATTCGAAATTATTCGTTTTGGAAAATGCTAGCAATCGGAGTCTCGAAGTGAAGTGGGTTGTTTTTGAGTTACCGAAAAGAGTTCCTTCGTATTTTTAATTATTTCATCTGCTGGGTTTAATCGGACGGTTTTAATATTGGTGGATGTGCATTTGTTAAGGATAAAGATGATTCATCGAAGTGATGAAGGGACTGAAATATGAAACTTTGTAACGTTTTTTTGTAATAATTTTCTTCGAGTGTTTAAAACAAACAAAAAGTTTCGCGATGAAATTGCTTTACTTCGTAATTGAAGGTGGCACTAGTAGATCAATTTTTAAACAATTTTTTTTTTTCCAAAGAAGTTTGAAATGATGAAAAATGAAGGTGACATTTGGGTAGAAAATGTGTTGGTGGGCTCGAAAACGAAGATTGAAAAAGGCAGTGGAGCGTAATTTGAAATTGTTATAATTGAAAATTTTTCGATCAGCATTTTCATCATCTGTATTGTCTCTTTTAAAATGATTAGAATTTTATGGAATTTTCCATTGGTTGGCTTTTTAATGAATTTTCGTCTCAAAATGACATTTTATGCAGAAAATTTTCATTTTTATCTTTTGAAAATTTAGTTTGCCAATCTTGGTCCATTTTAAATGAACTTTATAATTTTTTTCAACATTTTGAAGATATTATAGTTTCTAAACTTTTTCCTTTCATAATAATTTTGAAGTGCATGCAGTTCAATCTTGAATCGAATATAAATTTTGGGTGAAAATTTAGTGAGTGGTGTAAAAATACGTAGTCTAGATATTTAGTGATATACTGCGATGAGAAACGTTTGGCCAAAATCAACCCTTTCTAAGAATGAGAAATGGGGTGAAAAATTGGTTTTTTGCCTTTTGAATATCTTCACCTGTATAAAAAATTCTGGAAAATTATATAGATTAGAGTAGAAGAAAAAACATGCCTCGGATTTTGACCAAATCTAAGGGAGTGATGCCACTTTTGAAAAAAAACACAATTTTTGCCATTTTTGGGTAGTGTTACCTGGCTGATACCTTGTTCACTCCTTGACAAAGTGCAGTTTGAGTTTCTATACCTCCCTAGGCCATTGACCTCAAAATTGAATACTTTTTATTGTCCTCTAGCGGGGGAGGGGGTATAAAGTTGTTGATCACTAAAAAATCAAGATTTTTGAGTTACAAAAAAATCAGGCATATTTCTCGGTTACTTTTTTCAAAGAAAGTTACTGTTGGTTACATTTCTCATTCAATTGTTACTATTGGTTACTTTTCATTCCTAAAAGTTACTTTTTTGAAAAATTCTCACCAAAAAAATGAAAATATTGAAAATATTTACAGCTAGATTTTGAATTTTTCTTATTTAGAGAAAATTAACGGAAAAATCGATAGTCTGCATCAATATTTATTGGGAGGATGGGGTAGTGAAATTTCAGCGTTGAATGTCATAATTTGCAAAAATGTTTGCCCTCGCTCGGGCTCTATACATTCACCACTTTTAACAAAGTAATGGATATTTTTCGAAATTTTACTTCCTAAAATCACTTTTTTGGCTAAATTCACCACCATGAATCATTTGAATTAGTTGAGTATTTTGGGGGGAGGGGAGGGAGGCCAAGAGGTATGAGCCCTCCCTTTGATGACTAGAATCTTGAAAAAAAAACAATGAAATTTCACCTTTTGGAAATGTTTTTTTACAAAAATTTTCATCCTCGCTTCGCTTGGAATCAACAATTTTTTTTTGAACAAAACAATTGATATTTTTCAAAATTGTATCCCCTTAAGTTACTTTTTTTGACCAAATCCACCAACTCATGAACAGTGGAGTATTTCTGATGAAATTTCATTTTGAAAAAATGTTTTTCTGCAACAATTTTTGCCCTTGCTTCCCTCAGGCGTAATCAATTTCCTTAATTTTGTACGAGTATTAAATATTGTTCATCATTTTTTCTGTTACTCTTTTTTCCCCTTGATCTAAGTAGAATTTGGAAAGTTTCACTGAATCTGTGATTCTGCCCTCTTGATAAGTCTCTTCGGTTTGTCTTTGCATTCAAGTTTAGTTCAGTGGGCAAATTTTCGTACATTCACCCCCTCCCTCAAAGCAAAGCTGTAATAATGAAAAAAAAGGTTACTTTTTTGATCAATTTTGGTTACTTTTCTCATCGTGAGAAGTTACCAAAGCTATTTTTTTTTTGAAAATTTTGAGAAATATGCTTGAAAACATGAAACACCATTGCTTGGTATAAAAACTGGACCCAAGAAGCCCCTTTTGATGCAAAAAATGAATTCGATTTTAAAAATTGACAATTTTGCATAGCAGTCTTGCCTATTTTTGATTTTTATCAAAATATACTTTCACCGTGAAAAATTGGGAAATTTGAATTTTTGACAAAAATTGAACGTTGGCAAGTCTGCAATACAAAATTTTCTACTTTTAAATCAAAATAACTTTTTTGCGTCAATAGGGTCTTTCAAGTTCAGTTTTAGTACCCAGTGGATGGTATTTTAATTTTTTGTACCCATAAATTTCTATTTTTTAGCGATCTGCAATTTTTAAACCCTTTGTTTGGGGACAGTAAGTGGTATTTAATTTCGAGGTCAATGGCACTTTGAGCATCCTAATTCGGTCTCCCTTTGAGCTAGGGGTCTATAACTAAAAATAAGCTACCACCTTCGATTTGGTCAAAGTTTGAAGTATACATATATATTTTTTCTTCACCCTAATGTTGGTTCGTTCGAAAATTGTTTCCTTGGTGGTATCTATCTACATCTACAGCATCTTTGTAAGTTGAAAAAAATTCGACTGAAAACTGCCAAAAATAGACATTTTTAGTCAAAATTTCAAAACTTCCACCCCTGTAGGAGAAGGTAGAGAACTAGGAGGTAGCGACTTGGAAATTTTATCTGTGTGGTTTTAGACCACAATGACCAAGTTCCACTAATTAGTTTCAAAATTTTTCTGACTACTGAGTACCAAATTACCTCTACTTACTCGGATATGCTTTTAGAATTCTTTTTTTCATTTTCAGTAATATGCTCTGACTGCGTTACGTCGCAATAGAAAAAAAAAAAACACCGGAAAAATTTCCGCTCAACTTCTGACACGATAAGATAACTACGTCGAATTCCAAACCAGAGTCATTTTTTGAAATACTCGCGCGGTAAATGTTTTTCCAACGATGGCACAATTTCATTTCACAGCGTCGCTGTATTGTTTTGTTTACCAAAGCATAAAATGTAAGAAAAGTCTTTGAAACGAAGTTAATGGCGGAAAAAGGACTTTACTTACCTACCTATACGTATAACTGGTCACACCGGGTCGAATATCGACGCACTTTTACGATTATCTGCGTGATGCTTGGTAAAATGAGATGGGTTTCGATGGCAAGTGTTGGCAATGTCAATGAAATGAGCAGACTGCATTCGCACGAAAACCTGGAAAGCCTAATAAACCTATCAAACGGCGGAAATGTAACCTTGGTATCAATTCATTCCAACACTATTTCCTGCACTCTACGCAGAGTCGCCGGTTGTGAAATTGAAGTTGAAGTATATTGCACCTAGTAAAATATTGAACTCGTACACGTGAAACTATAGTAGCTGCGTCGAATCACCTTGATAATCATACTGTAGAAAGTCTATTTCAGTGTTTCATTCAAGTTTACAGAATGACCTGAATTTTTATGGTCATTTTTTTGTCAATTTTTTTTTCAAGATATGTACAAGGTTGTAGTGAGTGGGGAAAGGGAGGGAGTAGTGGGAGGTAACGTGCCCCTCCCTCCCTAGTAAGTAAAAAAGTTTTAGTTTGGTTGAGAAATTGCGTCTTTTTGGGTTAGAAATATAGGATCAAAACGAATGGGGAGACAGAAGGGTCAGATTCTTCCCAATAAAGGCATAATTTTTATAGCCAGAAAAATTATGGACTGATACATTATTTTTCTCAAAAAATTTTGAGTTGAAAAATCTGAAAAAATTCTACCTCAGCCAAAAATTTTCATTTTTTGCCCCTTCAATATTATCAGCTTTGGTTCATTCCTGAAAAAAAGCTCCACGTGCATCAATCACGAGCTATAAAAGTATAAAATATTGACATTTCTGCATTAGCTCGATAATCGAACGATATTTCTCATCCCAGACAACGACTGAGCCATCAAGAATCAGCTGAAAATAAGCATTACCATTCTGCACCTCTTTTTTCATCCATTTTCCAAAAATTGTAACGAGCTCCACCTTCGCACGTTGGCGTCGCGTCGCGTCGACAAGATGGTAAAATTGATTCGTAAATATAACGCGAAAACGTGATTTATTAACGAACAAAAATCCTACACTACGAAATTCCTTCATTTTTAATTAGCTTTCCATCAAGGCGAAAACTTCACCATCGAGTCGGAGGTGTTCGTTTAATTAAACATCCACACCGGTCTCGACACGACCAAATTAAAAGCTCGCAACCTTATGAAGTTAGGTAATTAATTATAACCGGTATTGCCGGCGAGTATCGAATGAAAAGCGAAATTAGTCTAAGTGTTTTTTGAATACCGCGTTGTAGATACCTAAATCGATGGATTTTATTTTTAGAGACCTTTTTTCCTCTTTGTCTTTTCCATATATTTACTCGTCGATGGGTATAATTTTCTCGAGCGATCTTTTTCTTTAATCTTTTGCCAGTTCGAATCGATGTCAGCGGATAGACTTGTTTTTTTTACGACTTCGATTGTAAGTTCGTGTGTTGGTTGAGAAAAGACTAAAGGTTCTTGTGTGTGCTATTATGATGTAACTTAAAGAAAAGCGAAAGAAGTTTCACTCGAACTGGGAAACATTGGAGAGATTTTTTAAGACAACACGTGCCTTCATTTTTTCCTTCTTTTACCTACTTTCAATTCGAAGTGAATCGTGATGAAAATTTTGTATGCAATTACGAACAGTCATACGTACGAAAATTGTTGATTTTTATGATTAGTTTTCCATATTCTGTTGATTTTGAGGAAGGATCGAAAAAATGTATCTTGGACTGTGCCCAGGAGAAATCTGATGGATGTAATTTAAAATTTTTCATTGTATCATGTAGACTGAAGAATGTCAACAGAAAATAGGATCAAATCAAAATTATCTGAGTGCATTTTTGTGGTCAATTTATAGCAAATCTCACGTAGGAAAATGAAAATAGGTAATTTTGATTCGATCCTATTTCCCGCATGAAATTTCAATTTTCACTGTTGAAAATGAAACTCGTGCACTATCTTGACTTCCATCTACACGATGCAATGAAAATATTCAAATTTCATCCATCGGATCTCTCTTGGGCACAAAAGGGTTAAATTTTAGAGCACTTGCGAATTTACGATTCGAAATGTGCTGACATTCAATCAACTACAATTTATCATTTCCTTTTATAAACGATGGGGGATGTTTTTTCAAAAAAAAAATCGAACCATATTTTACACCCCTTTTTTTATACGAATAATTTATACGTAGAACTAGTCGACATACGAACCAGAGTATTTCACAGCACTGCTGAAAAATATTTAAACCACGTGTACGAATTCCTAATCGCGAAGAAATTTATTCGAGGAAACTTTTCGATGGCATAGAAAGTAAAATAGAAAACACTATTTCAATCAAGAGTCGATATAATTTCCGAAACTTTTGCCTTTTCTTTTTATTCGTCGCTATTTCGCCCCAACTAAATAAAAAAGAATCCTAAATTTCCGCCAAATGAATCTAAAAGTGAAATCGAATAACGTTTGTCAAAAGTTTATATTATGGTGCTATCGAGAAAACCGTGCGTTTGGCAATTTTTCCACCAACAAGTCTAATAAACGACGACGACATCTTTCAAGAATACCGATCAAATTTACTCACTTAGTTCGAACGAATGAAAAATCGTACTCGTATAGTTTCGTTATTACCGCGAGATGTGAATTTGCGATGCATATCTGTGCCACGTGGCTAATAAATTTTAAAACATCCTTCTCTTTTACAACGTGAACATTATACCACTGGCACTGATAAAATACTCGCTGGGATTTCGCTGCAGAGATTGTAGAATATGTACGTATGTTGGGTAGATAATTCGTACATTAGAGTAGAACTCGTATGTACGTAAAATGTACATCTGAAACAAAATATACGAAACTTTTGTTATAAATGAAACGTTTCGTTAAAATCATGTACGAGCTAAGTACTCTGGTATTTTTCATAGAGAATATGTCAACGAAATGCAAATCGAATCGAAAACATGATAATTAAATAATTAGTTTTTCGCATAAATCTATTCTACCTCGAACCGGAAACGTAAAAAGGTCATATTTCGATAAACAGAATCACAATGTGTTGAGATTACACGCACATTTGTCAACTTTTTTCAACATCGATCTGGCAACGTATCGGGATCCTAGGAAGGCATTCAATTTCGCTTTTTTTTCATCAGAAATGCTTATTCGTTGGAAAAGTAATTCTTTATATTATCCCAGTAAAATTAGACCTTAAAAATGGAGCCAATTGTATTTTGAACTATCACAGATTTTCTTAAGTTGAAATGCTCCTTTCGGCGTCCTGATTAACCATCAAAAAGTACCTGAACCTCACTCATCGACATCTCCTCCAAATGTGCATCCAAAGTGACCCCCTCTTTGTTTTTCGCTTATAACTCTTCAAATATGCGTTCAAACAAAAAAATGATTCTGACTAAAATTAAAGTATATAAAATTTTCAATAAAAAAGGTCATATTCATTTTTTTCGAAAAGTCAACGGGTGGTGCAAAAATACGTGTCAAAATATACAGGGTGAAAAAAAATGAAAATTGTCTCCCTATTTCGCTAATAGGGTACCATTTCGGCTAGTACTGCATATGTGCGAATGATGACACACCACAGACTCCAGAAAAGCCGTCACCCCTCCCCTCTCCCCCAATGTGAACCCCAAAGTCCCCTACCAATTTTCACTCATAAGTTTATAACTTTTTACTCATGCGTCGGATTGAAAAAATGTTTGAACAAAAATTAAAGTATATAAAATTTACAACAAAAAAGGTCATATTCATTTTTTTCGAAAAGTGAACGGGTGGCGCAAAAACAACCGT
>FIZU01003943.1:0-16658 GCA_900064475.1 Pseudococcus longispinus
CACAGTTTTACATTATATTTATGTAGGGTCGATTATAATCGATTATTCGATTATTCGATTATTTTTTCATCGATTATTCGATGTGCCGATTATTTTTTCATCGATTAATTGTTCGTCGATTATTTTAAAATAATCGATTTTGCCCAACACTAATTTGAAGTCTAATTAATCGAAGCAAACGAATTCTGACCAATAGAATTTTTGCCAAAAGGAATTCTGAGCAAACAGTCAAAGTTCTGAGGAAATGATTCTGACTAATAAAATTCTGCCCAAAAGGATTCTGAACAAAAGAATTCTATTCAAAAAAATTCCGAACAAAGGAATTTTAAGCAAAAGAATTCTCAGGAGCGAACCATTTGAAGCAGAACCATTTTGAGCCGAACTGGAGCAGAAGAATTCTAACCAATAGAATTCTGACCAATAGAATTCCGAGCAAAAGAATTCTGAGAAAATTATTCTGACCAATAAAATTCTGACTAAAAGGATTCTGAACAAAAGAATTCTATTCAAAAAAATTCTGAGCAAAGGAATTTTAAGCAAAAGAATTCTCAGGAGCGGGCCATTTGAAGCAGAGTCATTCGGAGCAGAATCATTTGAAGCAAAACCATTTTGAGTCGAAATGGAGCAAAAGAATTCTAATCAATAGAATTCCAAGCAAAATAATTTTGACCGAAAAAATTCTGAACAAACGGATTTTGAGCAAACAAAATTCTGAGAAAATGATTCTGACCAATACAAGATCTGAGCAAAAGAATTCTCAGGAGCAGAGCTACTTAAAACAAAGTCATTCGAAGCAGAACCATTTTCAGCTAAACCTGATCAAAATAATTCTGAGCAAAGGAATTCTAACCAAAAGAAGTCTGAGCAAAAAAAATGCTAAAAAAATAATTCAAAGCAATGGAATTTTTTTCAAAATTTCAAAATTATTTTTGGCAAGAGGGTAAGGGGTAATGATCAAATCCAAAGGCTCAGATTTTTTACCCTTTTTTTTGATATCACGAACTTTCATTCAAGGTGCCCCTTCCTAACTTGCAAAAAAAAAGTAATTCTTCATGCACCTTATCCAATGTTTAAAAATAAAGTTTCAATCGACAACGAAACTTAGGCATTCAAGAGACTGAAAAGTGAAAATCGTCCAAGTAAAAATGTACTTTTTTGATCAAAAGAAAGAATCATTCGTCATCCAGCTCTCATAATTAAAATTTTTTCTCATTAGATTTTTTTTCGATTTGAAAGATATAATTTACTCTGTCCTAAGAAATCAGGTCCTTCCCAGACCCCATCCCACTCTCGGTTCTAGAAATTGTGAAATCGAGGTAGTTGTAAAAAGTACGAAAAATTTTTTCAATCGTATATAATGAAAAATTGTGGTAATTTTGTAAAATTTTGGACTTCGATTCAAAATATTTTTTTACCATTTTGAATTCCTGAAAAAATTGTAGTAAAAATTTAGATTTCCCCCTTCCCTCTTTAAATACCCATACCCTGCAGAGTACCCACTAGATCAACTTTCAAAAACCTTAAATAAAAATTGATAATTTTCGTTTATATATATATTAATAATTTTGAGGAAGTTTATAACTTCTTCAGGAGAGTAGAAGAGTTTCTTTTTAGTTGTGGGTAGGAGTAGTCTTTGCCTGGTAGTTTGAAGAGAACGGCATCCGAATAAAATATGATCCACTGTAAGTACTATTGAACATTTTTTGAGCAGTCCTGGCCTCCTGGCATTCAATTCAAAAATTCAATACAAGCAAATACCCTACATAACGAACAAAGTAGATAGGTATACCACACCTACTCGTATTGAACCACTAATTTCGCTTGAAAAATAAAGCATCATACAATTCTCGATTCCATTTACCCCTCCCAGCTCCCGGCTTCCACCTCATCTTTTTTTCCTAACCCAAATTACTTATCGCATTAAAAGTTTTCATATTTCTCGATAATTGGATTAATAAAAGCGCAAAAAAAAATACACAGAACGTCGCCAAGCAGAACGAACCAAAGTACAAAAAAATACCTACAGCAATTTGCGAAGCCCGACGAAACTCGCGCACCCGTCTCAATTAATTAAAGCTTAACTCTTTTTCTTCGGCAGATGGTGGATGGGGCCACGGGGTCGGGGGATTCGATAAAATCGAAAATTCCCGCCAAGAATGGGTACGGCTCGTGTACATCGGTGTAAAAGGCGCCATCCTACTCGACGGCTAGTACTTAAAACAGCGAATAAATTAACTCGAAAAAGTGTCGGTTTCATTCATAAAAAGAAGGGATCGGTTCGGGCCAGCGTGGGCGTCATTTACAGCGTAAATCCCGTCGCAGCAGCGTCGACTCCATACCCTCGAAACGTAAAAACGAATTCGCACGGGCGGAGACGCGAGACGGCGAATTATTTTGCTTTTTAAGCAGCCTACGCACGATGCGAGGGCGTTTTCGAAATCGTCGAAAGAGCCTAATTTATTTTATTTTGCGTCGCTACGTCGTCGTCGACATGTTTTGCTAAAATTCCTCTCCGTCACATTGAGATCGAGATGCCTCTCGATTTGGCGACGGCGAGCGGTATACAATACCCTCCCGCGTCCCCCGACCGACCTCCACCTGCACACAACTCATTGAATCGTTGAACTTCCGGTTTTCAAAAACACACCACGACCGCTCGGAGAGCTGAGACGTAAAAAAAAATAAAAATCCGCGCGTAAACTCGGTATACATCGACGCTAGCATTGTGGGAGGCACTTCAATGATGAGTTTTTATGTTCATTTTAAATGTCATTTTCAAGGTATACGCATTATCGAACAAGCCGAGGAAAAAAAAACCACCCTCGGAATCCTCGTCCATTCTACGTCTTTCTCAATATACCTGCGTACGTCTATATCCATCTACCGATAATACCACCAGTCTTCAATGAAAATCTAATGTGTTCATAAAGCGGAACAATACCTTTGAAAATGTTTTATCAATATTGTGCGTCATCTATCTAATATCGACGACGAAGGTAGGAAAAAAAAAACATACGAACGTGGGTACGTACTTCAAAGTAAAACAAAAACCCTTTCGTTTTATTTTTCAAAACATCCTTCAATTTCGAATTATACATTTGAACGATAATCAACATTCCATTAATTTTTCCAACAATCGCGATGAAAAAAACCGCCTTCGCGAATTTTCCACTTTTGCCACACACTCGCGTTTTCAACTTGTTTGTATCCGAATCCGAAGAAATGGGTTTAATAACGTACGTGGATTGGATGCCGCACCGCGAAATTATGTAAACAAATTTACGCCTTAACTTGTTTACCAAAACAGCATAGAAATAAGCTCCTAAAGGCACCCGCTCCGAGCCATAACCCTATATATAATATTCATCTAAAATCCTATTTCTTCAACACCTACCACATTTATCAGATTCAATTTTTACATTTTCTATGCACGATATACATTCGGGGTATTATAAAGGCGCCTAGCTCCTTCGAGCCAGAGAGTAGGCAGCATATCCTCAATGTGTATGTTTGCCAGAATTAGAAATACTATTTGGAAACTTTAGATTGACTATGGAGTTTTCATGCACGAGGGAGTACCGAAGCGAAGGAGTTATGGCTCGAGGTACAGGAAGGGTGTATTTGTTGCTTTGTACGTGAATTATGAACGTGGGCTTACAATTTTCATCGTCAAACTTGATCAAGTGAAAAGGGTTGTGATTTTTTTCAGCTCGATATTCACTTTGCCAACCAAATCCTCAACTCTTTAGAGCCACAATTTAATAAGCAAAACCGAAATTTATCTAAACCACTGCACTGTATGCGGGTAACAAAGCTTGAACTCATCGAAATTAACAAAGTGGATTATACAGGATGTTTCACAGGTAGTACACTTCCCTCAATTTGGCAAGTAGGCAACCCATTTTACGTGCAAGTGTGCATGTTTGCAGACTTTTTGAATTCCAGGGGTAAAATATGCTATTTTAGTAATTTTTATTTGTAATTTTTTGCATACAACGTGACTCGCATAGAAGATCGATGGTTTTTCGAAAATGAAAAAAAATTGTACGTTTTGTTTGAAAACATGGATTTTCTGGCCAAAGTAAGGGTCCTACGAAAAAATGCTTAGAATCAAAATTGTAGAGCTTAAAATTTTATTTCTGTAATAAGCGGTTGGTTTTTTTCTAGAGGGCTTAGTTTTCGAAAATTTTACAGTAAAAGTTCAAAATTTGAAATGAAATTTTCACGTTACAAATTTTGACCGCAAAATTCTCAAAAACTAAGCCTTTTAGAAAAAAACGATTTCATTATTGAAGATAGAGAATTTTAAGCTCTACAATTTTGATCTTCAGCATTTTTTTCGTAGGACTCTTACTTTGGCAAGATAATTCATATTAATGGAAAATTTAGACCATTTTGATACAGTCAATAATTTTGAAAACGAAAAAAATTCCATAAACTATGATTTTACAGCCAAAATAAGGGTTCTACGAAAAAAATTCTAAGAATCAAAATTGTAGGGCTGAAAATTCTCTTTCTCCGCCAATCAATTGGGTTTTTCTCTAGGAGGCTTAGTTTTCGAGAATTTTGCAGTCAAAGTTAAAAATTTGATATGAATTTTTTACGTTACGAATTTTGACTGCAAAAATCTCAAAAACTAAGCCTCCTAGAAAAAAACTATTTCACTTTTGAAGAAAGAGAATTTCAAGCTCTAAAATTTTGATTCTCAGCTTTTTTTTCGCAGCACCCTTACTTTGGCCAGAAAATCCATATTTATGGGAAATTTAGCCCATGCACACAAAGTCGATAAGTTAATTGAAAATGAAAAAAATATTCCATAAACATAGTTTTTTTGGGAAAACTAAGGGTTCTACGAAAAAAATACAAAACGCCAGAATTGTAGAGCTTGAAATTCTCTTTCTGCAGTGACTGATCAGTTTTTTTTCTAAAAAGTTTAGTTTTCGAAATTTTGTTGTTTTTTTTTTTCAAAACCATCGACCTTCTATGTTGGTCGCCCTGAATGTATTTATTATGACCTTGACAGGTAGAGAAATGTGGCTTTGGGCACAGGAAGGGGTATTGGTTCAAAAAAGTGTACCTAGTGAATTTCTTGATTGTTTTTCCAACTTTTTTCCATGAATTTCATTATCATTACTTTAGGAATAATTACTCGAATCATGATGATTTTAGAACAAATTTTCCTGACTTTTTCTCGACTTTCTCGACTTTCTGGACTAGTAAGCACCCTGTAGTTCTAATTTTTCTAAATGCCAACCTTCATCGAATTAGGGTTCTTAATTTAAATGCCCACGAAATTTCAAAAAAAATCGGTTAAAAAAGGCTGCCTAACAAAATCTCAAAACCAAAAAGCAGGAATTTTGCAGGATTGTTACAAGTACTTTTTCATAATGAAAAATGTATCCCCTCTCCAAAAATCATACTTTCAAAAAATCGCAAAAAATTGCTTTAGATTTTCAAAAAATCATAAAAATACCAAAAAAACAAAATAGGAAAAGAAAATAGAAATAATTCAATCGTTTTCCTCAACAATAAACATGAAATAATTAATTTTTGAAAAATTATAAAATTGAAAACGCCATTAACAATTTTTCAAAAACCGACGTTCAAAAAATTTTCCATTGAATATGGCAGGATTTCAAATTTGAAAAAGCACCAGATTCAATCTAACTTAACCCCAAAGCAGGCTCTTTGCAGGATATTACGAGATTCGAGCAAGAAGCAGGATTCTTGCAGGAAAATCAGGACAAGCAGGAGTGTGAGACAGCTTGAAAAAAGTTTAAAAAATTCCCAATTTTCACCATTCTTACTGAAAGATTTTAAATAATGGTCGTGCCAATCTGCAATAATCATCGCGCCATTTTGTATACAAGAAATTGCTCTTTTCAATGGGACAAACCTGAGCTTTTTATCTTCTATAGATTTGAAATTACGAGCAGTGATGGAAGAATTTTTACAAAATGATCAAGGCGAAAAAAATAATTTTACCCCTACATTTTAAAAAGTACACAAACATTTACGCTTCGATTCAAGATACATTGCATATTTTCCAAATTGAAGGAGCTGCATCACCAATAAAACACCCTGTATACTTCTTGATCGATTTTCGTCGTCGATTTATTCAATTTTACATAAAAAATGCCATCTATCGCTGTTACATTCGCAACGCTCGAAACATTGTCGCGAGAATTCAATCCCCTCACGTCGCCTCGCACTAATTAGAATAAAATTAGAAGAGACCACGTATAAATACTTATTGTACACAAAATCTGCGACGATTTTGGCAACGTCGGTCGCCAGCGTGGTGTTTTCCAAATGACAAAACGAATTACGAGTTCGATAAACGACGATTCGCAATAAAAAAAAAACGAGAACAAGAATAAGAATTAGAATAACACTGCTAGAAATTTTAAATTCATTATATTATTCAAGCTGCTGCCGCGACGACGACGCCACGTTCCGTGCAATTTCAATTTTCACTTGCGAGCATTTCGTTATAATTATTTCGTCCGAAAGAACTACGAGTACGAGGAGAAGCGTTACCTAAATCGGCGCGTGTCGTAAAATCGAAATTTCAACTTTATCGAAACCGTTCGGCGCAAATTAAATTCGAAAAAATACCACCCACGCGTACTTTTTTCCACTTTCGAAATGCCGCTCGTCGTAAATTAAACTTTCATGAAGTTTGTACGTTTCAATATACAGTATACTATGCGACGACGCGACTCGAAGTGTGTGTAGGAAAAAAAACACACCATTTTACTTTATATATACCTACGTACTTATACCGAACCGAAATAGTTTCGAAAAAAATCGACGTCGTTTTTTCAAAAAAAAAAAAAGAAAAGTATTTGAAGATCGCGAAGAAAGTGTTTTATTTTCAAAATTATGTTTTTTTTTTGGAAAATTGCGCAGGTGTCGACATGATGTTGGCGTTTGTTGATGTTACATTATCTTTCACCTCAATTTTTTCAATGAAAAGGGGGGGGGGACTTATCAACATTCGATAATTCGGGTTCGCGGAATATTCATCTAGGGTAAGAATTTTAGCATTGAGAAGGTTACACATTCTATGCCTCAACCAAGTTTTTAGACCTTCCTAATTTGTTTTCATCAAAACACTCGAGGAAAATATATCGAATTAAAATATTATTTATTTTGATACCCTACTTAAACTTTTGAAACATTTTAAAAATTCTCTTCCACTCTGAGAGTTTTGTTTTTTGAATAGATGACATCATGTAAAGAGCTTGAGATGAAAAAAAAGATACTTTTGATAGATACCCCATTCGATAAGGTGAGAAATTCGAATATTGTTCCTCTCTCTCTGCGATTTTTCTGTATTTTGGACTTCACTGACTTGAGAAACGGGTTCAATGACTTCGAAAGCCTTTGCAAAGTCATTTTTTACGATTTTCATCAAAAAAAAAACATTTTTCCTTATATTCCATCTTGGATTTTTTCACCGGCATTAACTTACAAATGGATTTACCCCTCCTACTTTCTCAGTATCTGTAAACTTTTAATGATACGAGTTTTCAACTCGAAAGGTCTCGAGTCAATCGTTTCTCGACACAACTTTAAAGTTAAAGCAACACTGCAAAAGTCTCCATGTTGAAGAAAAATTTAGTGATCAAAATCTTTCGATGGGATCAAAAATAGTTCTCATTAATATTTTATAAACATTGTAAAATTATCTGCTCTTTGAAAAATTCAGTACGTCAATGGAAAAAAATTAGAAAAAATTGTCAATTGGATGAAATTTTGGGGTCAACATTTTTCTATCACGAACAAAAATAATTTTTGCTGGTATTTTTGGATTTACTACAAACCAATTCAAATGGGCAGACAGCGTTGCCAATAAACCTCTTCAAAAAATTTTCGGCAGGGTTGTTAACCCGAACCAAACTCCAACCCCGTACTCCGAAAAACCCCGGTTAGGGTACATTTACCCGAATCTCAGAACCAGAATTGCAATTTACCCGAATACCTATTCCCAGAATTATATAATCCCGAATCTGTGTTCCCGAAACTTGAAATCCCGAACACCATTCATTCGAAGAATAATATCCCGAATGTGAGAACTCGAATATTGAAAACCCGAATGACGTAGCCTCGAATCTGTCTTCTGAAATGCCTTCTCAAACTCGAATCCAAACGACATCATGGAAAATCGGTACCGCATGAATATAAAACTTCAGAGGAAGGCATAATCGATTTCTAAAAGTCAAATTTTGAAACAATCTAAATTTTTCCAAGTTCAAACGTCAACTGACCACTTGATAAATTTTTTCAAAATCGAATAAAAATCAGAGCCTCTGAAATTTTTCAAGTTCAAAAAATGGTTTATAATCTGAAAAAATTTTCAAGTACAGAAAATCTAAAACAACCTGACAAAATATCTGGAAATCTCCAAATCCAAGAAGTCTGCTTAACAAAATGTCGGAAATTTAGCATTACTCTGAAATTTCCAAAGTCCAAAAAGTCAGTGGAAATTTATAAACATTTTTTCAAGTCCAAAAAAATCTGACAGAATGTCTAGAAGTTGGCGTATCCAATTCTAAAAAATGTAGATTCTGGTTCTTAAATTCGAGTCAAGTAATATTTTTTGGGATATTAACTTTCGAGTAAAAAAGCTTAGGATTATATTATTCGGGATTTCGGTGTTCAGGAAAATATAAATTCCAGTTATTGGATTCGGGAAAACGTTTTTCGGGTAAATGGCGTTCGGGATTTTGACATTCGGGGACATAGAATCGGGAAAATGTTCTGCAACCAAAAACCCCAATTATTTTGATGAAACCTGAAAAACCCGAAACTCGAACTCCGAAACCTCAAACTCGAACCCGAACCCCAAACGTTTAATCGGAGTTTTTCGGGGTTTCAAGTAAAAAAAAATTATAGATATTTTCAGTTTAACGCGAAAAAACTCGTTTTTTAAAATTAAAAAAAAAACGAGTTTTCTTTTTGCGTAAAATTGAAAATAGTTATAATTTTTTTTTACTTGAAACCCCTAAAAACCCCGATTAAACGTTTGGGGTTCGGGTTTGAGGTTTTGGTGTTCGGATTTCGGGTTTTTCGGGTTTCATCAAAATAATAATCGGGGTTTTTCGGGGTTTTTCATTTTGTTTTAGGTTTTCTGAGTTCCTTTTTGAAATTTTGGAGAAAACCCCGAACAAACTCGAAAAACCCCGAAAAGACCAAGCCCCAAACCCCGAAAAAGAAACGTAAAGGGATTTTCATGCTGCTTTCAATAATCCCTGATTTGGAGTAGTGGCATTATGCAGTAACAGTCTTCTTAGAAAAAAAACAAACATTCTTTCTCCTCAAATTTCCACTATTTATTATTTTAATTAAAGAAAATGACCGACGACGTAACGAAGACTTTCGGATTGATTAAAATTTCTTAAATTAAATAACAATTTTCAGTTTAGCGTAGCCTGACAGTGATTTGAAAGGTTAGGGGGTGAGGAGGAGAGAAGAAATAAAAGAAATGTGATATTTAAAAAAAAAACTCATCAATTATTTTATCAAAATAGGGAAAGAAAAATTGAATCCCAAAAACTTGGAACATCGATGATCTGGCCCATTGGCCATCTCGTGGGAGGCATATTTAATTAGGACAACACCTCCAATTTCCAAGTTTTTACAGTTGATTTGCCATTTAGCACTTTCTGTAAAGTGTAAAGATATTCCGTTGATCAATTTTTCCAAAAATTGTATGTTTCATTTTGTATTTGCTTCCACATTTGAGTTTCTTTCTCACTTACGAATAAAAAATACCTCTATATACCGCGATTGTTCGTTGCAGCATTAGAAAATATTACGAAAAACGGACCATTTCCATTGAGAATCCATATTTCATGTGAATTGACGAAACAGTTACTCACCTGAAACAAAACAAACAACATTACGTTAGTAATCAATTCTTTTCTCGTTAAATAATCAAATTATTACCAAGTATACATTCTACCGACAGATAACAAAACGAAGGGGGGAAAAAATGACAATATTCTCAGAATAAAATTTAATGAGAAAATTACTCCATTCAAGAGCCGAGCGAGCATCGCAATTCGACAAAAATTACATCTCACTTAATTCATCGTATTTCTACCTCTCTTCGTAGCAAATTCTTACTCTAAATTAAATCTTAATTGAAATTTCTTCCAGACAAAACACGGTATAAAAAATCAAGCTTTAAATTATTTTCCGTAATTAGAAAAGAAAGACTGCGAGAGAAAAAAAAACAACACCGAGACAATTCCACAGCGTAAAAAAAAAAGACATCTTCAAAATTCATTAATTACACACCTTTATACCTATACAAAAGTTACTACAGGGGTATTTATGAAAGAGCGCCGTAGCTGAGGTTACGCCCACGAAAAATTTTACTCCGAGGGGTGAATTTTTTCTCCAAATGAAGTGAAATATCATTTCGCAAACTTGTAGATTACTGCGGCTTTCGACATCGTAATATTTGCCTCTTTTGTTATTTCGTGCTACGAGATAATTGATGTTTTTTTCATCAACTTTCTTTCGCCAACTGTACGTAATGTAAAAGGTCACAGACCTTTGCCAAAAAAAGGCTCTGTGTGCGTTTAATTTAGGACGAATTAAAAAAGCTCTAAGGGGTGAATTTAATGCAACCGAAATTATAACTTACACCTTTCTGTATACGCGAATGGTAGGCGAAATACGTATGATACAAATTAAAATAACAGAGTACGTCTATTGTATAAAAGTTGGCGTGCTGCTGTATAAGATGAATGTTTTATCATTGAGATCGCCTCCTGGACCAGATCCAAATTAAAATTACAACTTTTCGTTAATGAATTTCAAAAATGAACGTCGTGTCGTCGGATTAAGAATAATAATGGCAAAAAAGGCCTCTCTCGCACGCGTATTCGTTTCGAAAGGTTATTTCACCGAAGTCGAGTCGATTTAGAAATTCGGCTTATTTTAACTTTTATCAATGACAAACGAAATACTACCATGGTTGTTTACGCGCGTTAAACCATCGTGCTGATAAGGTAATTTTATAACTTCGGACAAGCTGAGCATACGTTGATAAAAATCCTCCCAATGGTCAACATTTTCTCGCCTCATTAAACGCTTTTCAATTTTAACACGTTCGCGAGTCGTAGTATACTATTTGTGACGCATCGAAACGTTTTTGATTCGAAATTACCTCCGTACGTATGGATGGAGTATATACATTACATACATAAATCATATTTATGTATACCATTGATAACGTGTCGTATAATTACCATTTATGACCTAGAATACGATTCGATTCGATTCGATATTTCTAACCAAATATATTAATTAAAACAAAACGTCCGAGTTATTTCGATTCAATTTCCATGATGTAAATATTGGTTATTTGCACTTACGACACAGTACATATGTATACGATTGTATATATCGTAAGACCGGATGTTCTACGTTTACCTTTTATCGCGTTTCCGGTTCCGATGCTAATATTACCACCGATAATATCGCATCGTATACGTACACTATAATGTACATGATACATATATCGCACCGATACACCAAGCGTGACTTTCAGCATATTTACGGTGTCGTAAGCGTATACACTTTCATTACCATCGCTGATAACCGGGCATGTTGCGGTTTATCAGCGAGTCGTACACGAAGAAGTACTGATTGCGAGTACGTAGGGTATATTTAAACGAAATTTTACATCATTTTATGCAAATTTCTCGGATGGAAACTCGAGAAATTGTAAGAAAAATATGTAGTAAGGGTATAAAAGTTAGAAGAAAAGGTTACTTTTTTACTGGGGTAGTGATTAGTACACAGGGTAGCCAACTTTCAATTTTGGTAAAAAAGGATTTTTACTATGAAAAATTACGAAATTTTAGTTTTTTAAACTAAAAATCGAAAGTTGGTCACCCTGTAATTAAAACTTTTCAATTTTTGCAATCAAAATAATTTTTTGGGATCAGTAGGAGCCATTTTGGCCCGGTTTTGGTACGCAGCGAAGGGTATTTCATTTTTTTAAAAATCAAAAATCTCGATTTTTCACCAATCTGCAATTTTTTAACCCCCTGGTAGGGTGGGAAAATTGGTATCCAATTTCGAGGGTAATGGTTTGGCGAGGTGTAAAAACTCAAATCGCAACTTTTTGGGGATGTACCCGAGGTGCCACGAAGGTGGCACTACCCAAAAGTGTCCAAAAACCACATTTTTTTCGAAAGTTATCCCACTTTGAGGCCCCCTAGCTCCGCCTCCATTTGAGCTAGGGGTCTAAAATGTTTCATGGTTCGTCCCCATATAAATGTGACCCACTCCCGTGAATTTGGTTAAAATCCGAGGTATATTTTTTTTCGCAATCCACCCTAATGAACACTAGGATGAAGTGAAAAAAAACATACCTCAGATTTTAATCAAATCCAAGGGGATGGTTCATTTTGAGTTGGGAATGCACCACAGAAAATTTCAGACCCCTAGCTCAAAAGAGAATGGAGCGAGGAGTGCCCAAAGTTGAGTCACTTTTAAAAAAAAAAAATTTTTGCCACTTTTGGGAAGTGTCACCCCTGCCTGGTACCTTAGTCACCCCCCCCCCCCCCCCCCCCCCCCCCCCCCCCAAAAATTTTTGCCCCTTTTGGGAAGTGTCCCCCCTGCCTGGTACCTTAGTCCCCCCCCCCCCCCTAATTGCAATTTGAGTTTCTACACCTCCTTAAGCCATTGATCTCGAAATTGGGTACCACTTATTGCCCTCTGCCAGGGGGTTGAAAAGTTGCAGATTGCTGAAAAATCGAGATTTTTGAGTACGTGACAAAAAAATAACCAAAACCGGATATAAAGGGATTCTATTGAGTATTGATGCAGCAAAATTATTCTAATTAAAAAAATTGAAAATATTTCATTGCAATCTTGCCAACTTCCAATTTTTATGAGAATTAAAAATTTTCTCAATTTTTCATGGTAAAAATCTATTTTTGCAAAAATCGAAAATTGGCAAAACTGCAATGAAAATTTTTCAAATAATTTTTCTGCATCAATGCGAGCCCTTTAGATCCGATTCTGGTACCAATCAGGTTATTTCATTTTTTTTTGATGATTCAGAAATCTCGATTTTTCAGCGATCTGCAACTTTTCAACCCCCTGGTAGAGGGCAATCAGTGGATCCAATTTTGAAGTCGATGACCTAGAGAGGTGAGGAACTCAAATTGCACTTTTTCAATGGGGTGACCGATGCACCAGGCAGGTGACACTACCCAAAAGTGGCAAAAAACTTTTTTTTTTTCAGAAGTGACCCAACTTTGAGCACCTTCTGTTCCAACCCCCTTTGAGCCAGGGATCTAAAATTTTCTATGATGCATTTCCAACTCAAAATGAACCATCCCCTTGGATTTGCTCAAAATCCGAAGTATTTTTTTTCACTACGCCCTAATGACCATTTTTCAGTTATCCAGTATTGTCCCTTTGTCAAACAGAATTAAAGCGAGAAGAGGCAATTGATTATATCTACCCAAATTGAGGAGGGGGGGGGGTTAAAAATTGGGTCATAAATTTTCGACTCATGATGGAATTTTTACCAATTTTTTGACCCAAAATGCCAATTTTTCCAAACTTTTTAAAAATAGTCATGAAGTACTTTTGCAAACTATTCAATTTTAATGTGACTTTTTTTGGCTAAAAATATAATTTTGACATTTTTTCGACTTTTTGAGAAAGGGATAGGAAACTGCTCCCACGTTCGGTCCAATCCTGATCGTACATTTCAGTGAGAAAATTGAAAGTTTTAGTGATTTTCATGTTTCAAATCTCTAAATAATTCATTTTAGATTCAATTTTTTGATATGATGAGAAGGGGGCCTATTTTTTTGGAGGAATTACTATCAACTTGGTAAATATTTTGATGAATCTTAAAATTTAATTACGTAGAAACTAAAATGCCTTCAAAATAATAAATATTATAACTGAAACAAGATTTTTGATGATTTGTGTGATGCTGTTCTTTCTACTTACCCCCCCCCCCCTTGAATTAGAGCTTTTGTGGTACTCCAATTTCGATAAAATTTAAATAAAATCTGTGCAACTTTTCTAATACGTAATTGGTGCGAAGGATCGTGGCTGATTTTAGGAGGGGGAAGAAGGTGATTGCGAGTATAATCACCCCATATGGCCAAAAAAATCATTTTAATGAAAAATCGAGGAATAAGTTTAACCCCTACATTAAAGTCGAACGAAAAAACTTACGAAAGTGTCGTCCTTTTTCCTTGGAAAATTTGGTAAATTCTGCAATTTGAGCACAGATGCACAAAATTATTTCTAAAATAATTTTTTACGAAATTATGAAATAATTTTCAAAATTCTTGAAAATCATGAAAATCATTTCATGAAAAATGATTCAAAATTATGATTTAAAAACATGATTTTTTTCTCTATAAAAAATCACGATTCATGAAAATCATCAATTACAAAAAATCTTGAAATTGGAACCCCTTTTTGACCAGTGTACATCACTTCAATGATTTAAACCATGATTTTAATGTTTTTTTTTGCAATTGATTTTGCCCATCTCTGATTTTGAGTATAAAAAATTTCAAAAAGTTGCAAGTAGAATCGGAAAATTCGAAAAAATTCTATCAAAATCAAAAAAAAATTTTTAGCTCCTAGCTCCTTCCATCAAGCCAACTTCAGTTGACAGATCGTCCCTGAATGTAAGTAAAAACCTATCAAAAATGTGTATCTAATCATGAATAACTCATATCACCCCTCTCCCGTCTCCCCCAAGAGAAAATATGAGTATACCTCTTGGAAATATTTTGAGTGCTGAAATCCAAGAATGAGTTGTAATAATAGATGGACGAATTGTAATTTTGGTTCCTACTGCACCTTCTTCCTACCAAAGTTTGTTTCGATACCCCTACCAAAGAAAAATCGAACAAGGAGACTGCAACCTCCGGTTTCTTCTTTTTTTAAAATGCAAATTCTCTCAATTTCTCAAGAAGCGTCGATATTTTTGTTTAATTTCCCAACTCGAAAATATAATTTTCTCAACTCAGGATGTAGGTAATTTTCCCCAAATGCAATTTCACATAAAACAATGCTATAAATAACCCAACGATCGACAACCAATTTCACCGTGTAAAAAATCCGTTCGGTGCACATGTCAGCAATTTCGTCGAATCGTCCCACGCATCACGTACGTACGCCAATACAGTAGCGCACTTTTACCTCTGGAATTTTCACGTAGGTACCTAAAGTCCTACACTTTATTAAATTCTAATGATATTTTCATAATACGATTTCTACTCATCCGCCAAAATGGTACACGGGAGGGAAAAAAAACGCTCAACGTAGAAAATACCCTTCATCCTACGCCAACGTACATTTTACTTATTCGTCGATGTGATTCAGCCTTTTTTTTTTCCTATCTTCACACGCTCAACCCACATGTTTCTCGTCTAGACGATTTATACGAAATATATTCAACTCGAGTATCTCGTACAAAAAGCCCTCGATCCATTTTCCAATACTTTCATCTACTTACCTGGCGCAAATAATATCGGAGCCGCAATTTTCCAAGTCCTAACAATCTACGTGCACGTGTCGTCGCGTTCTTCTCTCGCAAACAACACGAAATCTCGCGTCTCGATTACCAAACGAGCTGAAAATTTACTCGATCTGGTCCGCTGGCAAGGATACCTTTGTAATTATCGGTAGGCCTACGCCTTTTATGGCGAGAAATTTTTGTGTTAATTCGATTCTATCGGGGTTATGGAAGAAAAAAATTACGCCAACAAACAAGCCGTATCGTTATCACAATACACATACGATATTTTGGAAATTCGATCTTGCTATTTACATTATCAAATCGTTATAACACTTGTAAGTCGTAAACACGCCGAAAGACGATTTTATCGTTACAATGGTCGATTCTAACATAGATTCGAGAGCTCGATACCATTAAGAAAGCTTTCATTGTTATACCTACGCGTACGCGTGTGGTAACCGCACTTACCACACCTAGTCATCTAAAGATATCAATTATTTGCCAACAGGTGGAAAAAATTTCGTCGTACATATTTATTCGGAAGGCGAACACAAAGCGAACTTATCGTAAAAAATTTCATAAATGAAAATATTTCGGCGATTTTGAAGTTACGATTATGGAATTTTGTTATATGAACAAATGATCGATAATGATGAATCGAGTATCTTGTAAATACTTTCAGAATTTCAAGTCGATCATTCTTTATATCTACGAAAAGACCGGTTTTTAGGTGATTTTGGCCTCCCTGATAAAAAAAAAACATTGACTGCTAAAATCTCGAAAACTAAGCCTCCTAGAAAAAAATTAATCGTTTCTAACAAAAAGAGAATTTTAAGCTCTGTAATTTCGATTCTTAGCATTTTTTTCGTAGAACCCTTAATTTTGCCATAAAATCTATGTTTAGGGGAAATTGAACCATTTTTTTGGAAAAATTCGAAGGGTAAATTACCAAGTTGAAAAATATTCGGAGACATCGAGAGTCGTCTCAAAATGAGTCGTTCGGTACAATACGCATGGATGGAGAAAAGAAAACCCAGGGATGGTGGTCCGAACCAAACCGAACCTGAATCTGAACCCGAACCCGAACCCGAACCCGAACCCGAACCCGAACCCGAACCCGAACCTGAAC
>FIZU01003952.1:0-20789 GCA_900064475.1 Pseudococcus longispinus
TTTTTCAGATTTTCATTGACTTTTAGACATTATGTCAGAGTTTTTTGGAATTGGAAAAAAAATTTTAAATCAGCAAAAGCATATTCTATGTTTTATAGTTTCATGGGTAGTACGGAAATGACGGTGACTTTTTGGAATCGGAAACTTTCAAAAATTACGACTTTATGGACGTGAAAAATTCAATGAGCAAAGGCATACTCAAGTATATTTCATAGTTTCATGAGCAGTATGGAAATCGCGGACTTTTTTGTTATTTTTTTGAAAATTTGAAAATTTTGAGTCTCATTATGCAGGGTAAAAGGTTTAAGCTTGAGACACAAAATTTTTTCCACAGTCTTCTGACACCACCCCACAACTTTTTTCAATCTCCCCTCCACCTCTCCAAAAAAAAAAAGTCAAAGATGACCCACCCTATTGAATACCCGTTTCAAGTAAGTACCTACCCTCTTTAATTAAACTGTTCTCAGTATAAATGAGAGTATGACCAATACACTTGGATTAATCTAACTGTTTGAACTAGAGAAAATTTTAGAAATTCTGACTTACTGGGACCTGGGAAAAAGTTTATAAAGTGAGCAGCTGATTTTTTGAACTTGGAAAAATTTAGGACTTGTTGAGATTTTTGGACTTGGAATATTTCAGAGAGATCACTCTGACTTTTAGGAAATTTATTAGACAAAAATTTACCTGCCGTTTAAACTTTTTGTCAAACTTTGGATGGCTTGGACTTGAAAAATTCAAGACATTTTGTCTTTCAAGATTTGTAAAAATTGGATCATATCAGAATTTGATGTTTAGACATTTTATGACATTTTAACATTTTGTGAGACTTGACATGAAAAATAGAAGCATATCCAATGTTTTATATTTTTATAGGGAGAATAGAAACAGAACCAACCACGGGTGTCCCCTGAAGAAGCCCAAAGGGCCGAGTTTTTGTAAATTGGGTGCAATTAAAAATAGCATCTCATTGCCACAAATACTCTCGCTTGATCATAAATTCTCTGGAATAAGTTTTAACGCCTTTTTTAAGCAAAGAAATATCTCTCATAAAAACTTTAAATATACCTACTTAACTTCAAGTTATAACGTTTGCGCTTTTCTTTAAAAAAATGTTGAAATTGCAAAAAATGTCATTATAAATAGTGATATAGTGGGTGAATCAAAAAGACGAATAAACAAAAAACAAAAAAAAAACATTTTTTGAAATACAACCTCATTACAGCAGATTAGCGAAATAATTATTATGTATCTGTTGAGAATAAACCGGCGGATCAGGATCATGATTCTTTACTTTTTTTAAAAAATGGAAAAGAACATCGAGAAATTTCATTGTACAAAGCCCTACGTCAGTCTGGTGGCGCCACCAGTAAACTCTACACCATAAGATACGAGATAATATTTTTGATATTGTTTTACGACATTCTTAAAAGCTCAGACGAGTTGAATAAAACGCTAAATTGTCTGTTTTTGTTTTACTGCACCGTTATTATGCGACTGACACCAAGACCAGGCATTATAAGACCAAAATATGGCTATGGCGTAGTGTTCATGTACCATAAGCGTAATATTCATATAGCAACGTTGATAGCCTTGAACAGATCATGGAATTTGGAGTGAAATATTACAGAATAGGCTATAAAACAGCAGATTAAATCCCATTACTTCGAGATCATAAAATATATAAGACATTGCGCCTAATTGTTATAGCACTAGTGCACAGCGCACGTTCGATTACTATATCAAAAAAAAAAGAAAAAATCGAACGAACATTCACGCACCATCGTCTCGATAATTTACCGCAAGCGTGCTATGTATGCGGATACTCTACTCTTCAGAGTACATAAACGAATGGTATCTTGGAAGATGCGTGATCACCTCTCATACAGCATTACTTTCAACACCGTAGACACATGTCAATTAGTCGTGGCTTGGAAAATACGCCGACAAGCGTGTTACATTAATACATCGTATCGTACGCGAACGCCATCGCATAGCCAAAGGTACACGTTCAGGTACGAAGATAAGATCATTTAAAATTCACAATCATTAATAAATATTCCAAGATATCTACGTTTTAAAAACACCAATCAAACTACATAATCTGATATAAAATTAGCTTTAGATCGCCACACGCGGAATCGAGAAATCTTTCAAGGATTTACCGACCAGTTAATGGAACGATCCGTTTGTATGTATTGGCTGGAAAAGACGAGGGTGGAGAGGCGGCGTGATCCGCGGTAAGGAGAAAAAAATACGGTAGTCGAGAAGGCACTGCACGATGTGTGGTTTCCAACTCGTAATAATAATGTCGATGAGAAGAAAAGCGAACAAGAAAAAATATAATAATAATAAAATATCGAAAACAAGGACCTGCCAAGGCGAATAACGCCATGTACTTTGTCGACGAATCGAGCCAAACAGCAAGTAGGAAAAAAACGCACTGGTATAATCAGCTGGATAGCCACGTCAAAGGAATACACAAAGCCTACCCCCCATTATTTATTCTCGCATTTTCCAAAAAGGAACACGTTGCCGCGTCTTGACAGCATATAATTATAAAGGAACCGATTCAGGCGGAAAGATTTCAGCTTCAGTAAACCAAAAATAAGTAAAGAAAAAAAAACATCAACGTGCTTGGCCACTTCCAATTATTTTCTATTTAAACTGACAGCCGCTTGACACATCAAAAGAAAAATTAGGCTAGCCCCGTTGTGTATAGTTTTCAAAACTAGTTTGTAAAAATATAGCGTCCTTTTGATGTTAATCTTTTAACACCCGGTATTGTGTACTAAATGATTGAATGTTGTCGTTTAAAGATGTTCGCAACGATTAATCTAAGTATTTTTTTCTTCTCTCTGCCTCCTTCCTATATGCCCTCTAAAAGGAAAAAAATTACAAATTGAAAATGAAATAGTTTTGTGGTATGCTTATCTTGGCCAAGCATCGTACATATCTCGTATTTCTGACAGTTAGGGTATTATTGTGCGTATCCAAGGGTTTTTTATTCCTCTGTGGCGCGAAACGTTGTAGAGTATGATTGGTGACGTGAATGAGAGCGAATCAACGAACACGTGTTGAAAATTGTGATCAAGATGAAGTTTTTTTTGGTATATTCTTGTGTCAAGTATGGATGATGCGGTTACATGGGGTGTGTGGATCGTGTGTTTCCTCAAGATGACTTCTATGAGATATAATTTTATCTCATCGAGCGTCATCAATTATCCCATTCACACTGGAATACATGAAGAATTTTGATTTGAAGCTCATCTGCTGATAGAATTACATTGGAATACGTGTCGTATGTAAGACCTCAAGCTATAGGATATGGCTTTGTCAGGTATTTCACACGATCACAATAGACCAAAATATTTCAATTTTTTGTCAAATGCAACGTGAATTTACATGGGAATCAGTGACGGCTTTAACTGGGGTTCGAGTAATACGAGTACATCAGATTCAACTTCAAGTAAAAAAATGCAGATAGTGATGAAGATAGAGGAAATACAGCTGAATATATTCCTTGCTCAGATGGATATTCAAAGTCAGCATTATCTCTAAAATTTTCAAAGCCCAAAAACAAAAAATCAATGGGAATCTGAAAATTTTGCTGAGTCCAAAAAAGTCTGACGAAATGTCTAAAAGTCAGCATGACGGAATTTCGTGACATTTTTACAGGTTTGGTCACTGCAAAGGAACATCCTACGCTAAAACAGTTTACAAATTGTTGAAAATTCGATAAATTCGTTGATACAAGTATTTTTTTTTAATCGAATAAAAGTAAATCAAATATCATACAAATTTTATGAATTGTGAAAAAAACATGGAATTTTCATTCAAATGAAATGATTGGGAAAAAAGTTTCAAAATGTTGAAATTTTGGTAAATATCCCAAAATTTGCTTAAAAAGTCGTAAAAATTACCTATTAAGAAGGTCAAAAAAAGTTTCAATTTTCGTAAAAATTGTTAAAAAATAAAACAAAAAATGGGGAAACAATTTTTTCGACGTGTTTATTGCGATTTTCAAAGAAATTTTAGATAATTTACATGAAAATTTAACAATTTTGAAACATTCCACGCAGTTTTAACAAAATTTTACTCCGTTTTACTGACTCCTACTTCACTGAATTTTTATAAAAATTTCATCAATTTTCTCGCTATTTCAACAACTTTTATAATATTCACATAATTTCAACCATATTCCAAAAACTTTAATGGCATTTGAAGCAATTTTAGAAATATTTTCCAAAATTAGCAGCCGGTTGGCGAGAAAATTTTATCCATTTCGCGAAATTTAATCGTGGTTCATTGAAAATTGTCAGTGGAAACATCATTCTAATTTAATATTGACCCGCAATAACACCATTTTTTAGTTCTACACAACTCTCTCAAATTGAAGTAATAAACTAGAGAGTGGATCTGACCAAAAGAGACCAGCAAAAAGCGATTTTTCTGGAAACCAGTGAATATAACCGGCCATTCATCCGATTTTACTGCTTTTCAGCAAATGTTCAAATAATTCTTTCATAGTACCTTACTACAAGGTGAAAATAACTTTCCAAAACGTGGACGAGCATTTCGGACATCTAGACTATATTTTTTCCCATACGATTTCACTTTAAAATTTTGAAGTTTGCGAATGTTTTTCAAGTGGTTCTATGCTTGAACTTAATTTATTGTTCATTATTGTTGAAGTTGAATGTTGTCATCTGAAACACAAGTTTTGAAAATCCTTCAACCAATTTCACTCGAATACTGGAGGAAATCACTTCCACAGATGGACCAATAAATAGAATTTCCATGAAATTTCGAATAAATGCAATTCATCTGAAGCCAATAGGCCATACAATCATTCCAGCATTACCTACTCTTCGAAGTACAAGTTGATAAGTTCAGAGGTACGTGTCATCTGTCAAACAGTTGGTAAAATTTTCTCGACATTCCTAGCCCAAAAGTCAAATCACACGTGAAAAAGTTGACAAGCGATTCTACGAAATACGAAGTACCTACACGATGATCCGAAGTCATTAAAAAGCAATAATGAGAACGCCATAGTTTAAATATTAGTGAAACGATATGGCTCGTATGTACATATAGATGTAGTATACCTGTGGTATAGAGTAGACCTGTGTAATACATACTCTTCAAAATCAATACCATTATTCGAAACGCAACGCCGTTTACATTAACGACGATTAACGCTGCTGTATAAATATTTAATTAGCGCCAGACCCCGGAGAGCACAAAGGTCTAAACGGATACGCGTCCTACTAATACACACGCATACCTATATGAAATAATGTAATCCTTATAATTGCCTATTAATTGACTATAGGTTACGGCTCTGGCTCAGGTGTTTTAAATGATGTAAACCATGTACACACGTATACACGCAAATGCCACCAGATAGAGACAGAGAGCGAGGAGCGATCGAGAAAAGAGCATGTTTTTCGTTAGCTTGGCTGGAAATATTGGTAAACGAAGCGCGAAACGTTATCCGATCATAAGGTTAATTATACACACGATCCGGCCCGCGTAATAAGATATCTATCCGAGAGGATCTGTGCGTTATTTACGTTGGTTTTATATTATCGACAAGCGGATACACATGCACGCTTGTTTTTCTATTCGCTAATTCGCCGTTTAATTTGATTAGAAAATTATTATCGATGTTGCACGACGGATTAGGTTTCAATCGTGATAACTAATTTCGGCCATAGTCAAACCATCCCGATCGTTTAGATTTATGGTCGACTTTAATGATCCGAAGCCGCTGCACCGCACTGGACAATGGCCGAGTGCTGCTTTTCGGTGGAATTTTACACCATAACTCGGATGTTTGATAAATGATTACAATGAATTATGGCTTATTCGAGAGATAGATGTGATGAAACGATGTCGTAAATTTTTTTTCGAATTATTTTATATATTTGCGCCGGGTCAAAAGCTGGATTAATAAGATCGTACATGTACATACGTAAAAGCCTCTGGCATAGTTTTTAATCACCGCTAACAAGCTTTCTATGTAGTCTTGGAAAAGTACATTTACACACGAGCTTGGAATTTTCTGCAATTCAGTCATTTCAAAGAATTTCTTTGCAGAATAAAACCACTAATATGAGATGGAGCAATTACTAGTTAAGAACAGATAAAAAAAAAGTCAATTTACGATGGAACGAATTCGGCAATTGATACATTTGATCAGTTTATACCAAGAGAGCCACTGTGAAAGTTTTACAGAATTTTTGATCAAACAGGAGTAAATTCCATGATATTGCACACCCCCAAATCTTGCAATGAAAACTTTTGAACAAAAAAGAAATACCATATTAACATCAATTAAAAAGTCTGAAGAGACTGAAAAGGAAAAGTTTCTCTTCCGAAGAATCTATCAACGTGATCTATAAGTCAAGGCAATGTTGAAGCCATGACTGAAAAATGCAGAAAGCAAAACCTAACTTTCGAATGAATTTAAGATCTGCAATCGCAGAAATTTTGGATGAGTCGAACGATGAACGCATGGTACTGCCATCAACTTGGATTATTCAAAATAATTTTAGAATGTCTCCTTCAGGAGGAAATATGGATACTTGGTAAATTTCAACTTGAAATTTTCTTTTTATGTAGATTCAGAATTTTTCATCCCCAAACTTCCATCACTCCAACTTCAAAAGTTATGAGTGATAAACCAAAATCTCAGCAGGTCGCATGGAAAGTGGAACACGTATAATGATACGCTAAAACCAATGTTTATACCTGTTTCAGTTTGTTTTGTTTCAGACATGTCGAGAACGTATATACTCCCGATTTGGGGTCGAAGAGGAACGTAAATTATCCAGCTGAACGAATGAAAAAAGCAATAAGTGCTGTAAAAACGAAAGGTTGGAGTCTGATACTTTTACATTTTTAAAAAAAGGTCAAAAAGTTTACCGAAAATTTTTCGAAAATCAGTAGGCTATGTGCAGAGAAAAGAGAGCTACAAAATGAGCTAAATTTGATTCTTCCATCTCTATAATTAAGCGAGATATTGATAAACAAAAACTCGATGAGATGGTGAAAATTTACCACGATGCAACACTTGGGTAATTTTTTATGTATGTCAATGAAGGGTTGAAATTTCTGTAGTAAAATCGTTCAAAATTCAATTCTTATTCACTCTAGGACCTTTCACTTGGACTTTTGTTCAATTTCGCTGATTTCAATTATCATCATTTGATTTAGTTAGGAACAATTGAGACCAGGTGAATAACTTGACTGAAAGTTATATCATAAGATCAACGATCTTTCTATGTCAATTCGACTAGGGTTTTGAGCTCACTAAATAAGGGCTCAATGATCAAAACAACTTATCGAATGGTATACACAGACTAATTACAGCTGCGTTACCCCAAACGAGAATTAATTTAATGAATAACAAACGTTAGAAGTAGGTACTGTTAATAAAACACCTTTGCTAACGACTTACAGGTAAGTAGCAATACTAGACGGTTACTGATGAAAATACTCCGAATGCCCACCATTATACGTGTTGAAACGTTAAACGAAGCGTGACTAATGATATTTTGATAAAGCGAGCCAATATACAAGAGGAAAACAGTATTCTCGGTGCTTTGATATAGCGATTAACGTTTTATAGTAAAATAGGAACGATACAGGAACTGGCCTGAACTCAGAGGAAGAATAGAGACCGGAATCCTCTTGAGTTACCACGCCAAAAAATGAAAGTCTCCGTTGTTAACCGACTTTTCCAAATTCAAAAAGTCGTATAGAAAAAATATACAAAATTGGAGTAAAATCAAGAAAGGTAGAAAAAATAGAATTTTTTTTGGGTTTAAAACATTTTGCTTAGCATTTAAATGAGGTCATTTTTTATAAATTCAAAAAAGTCTCACAAAATGTCTTAAAGTCAGCGTTATGTAAAAAGCTGTCTGACAAAATGTCTGATTTGAAATTTCTTGAAATTTTTCAAGTCCATAGAGTCGCGATATTTGAGATTTTCTTGACATTTTCCAAGTTCAAAAAGCCATTTGAATTCTGAAAAACTTTTCAAGTACAAAAAATTCTGATAAAATATCTAAAAGTCAGAGTAACGAATTTTCGTGAATGAATTTCATAATAGAATTTCGTTGAAAAATTTTCGAAGTCCAATTCTAAGGACAAAAAGTCAGTAGAAATCTGAAAAGTTTAACAAGTTCAAAAAAGTCTCATAAAATGCCTAAAAGTCAGCGTTAGGTATAAAAATCTATCTGACAAAATTCTGATTTGAACTTTTCTTGAAAAATTTCAAGCCTATAAAGTTGAAAATTTCCAAATCCAAAAAAATCTGATGAACTATCTAAAAGTCAGCGTAACGGAATTTCGAAACCTTTTTCGCAAGTTTGGTGATCGCAAAAGCATATCCAATGCTTCCAAATCAAAATTCAGCACTTTTTTCAGAATTCTGTGACATCTTCAGGAGGACGTTTCCCAACTTCACGAACAACCCCGTTAGACACCTTGTCATTAGTAACGAAAAAAGTAGTCCCCCACAATGTGACCAGATTGGGCGAATTTTCGCAATTGGGCGATTTCAGAAGTTCACTTGGCGACAAAATATTGACTTCAGCGACATGTCGCAATTTGGGCGATTTGATATTTTTTTTGCTGTGCACAGATTGGAGTATCGGTAAAGCTAAAAATGTCAACCAGAAACTTGTTGAATACCAAAAAACATAACGTGTGATAAAAAAACAAATGTACATTTTCGAGGCTTCGCTTCGCGCTGTTGTGTATGATTGCGCGATTGTACTTGTGTTCTGCATCTCCATCTGCAGGCTGCAATGCATTGTATTAAACCATAAAAACCTTAACAGTGAATAAGAACTCAAATAATTCGACAGTATGAAATCATAAAAATGGTGTATAATTAATACTTTAATCATTAGTTTCATTTTCCATCTGATTTTTGATTGTATTACCTACAAGTGTAATGTTAATTGTTAAATGTGCCAAAAAATCAATTTTTCAAGATGAAGTGGGGCAAGTACGAAAAAAAATATCGCAAAGAATGGGAAACTTTACCAGAATTTCGAAGTAATGATCATTATTTGATCAATTTGGCATCTATAAGTTTCTAAGATCATTATTACAATCTTTTTTCATAATCATTACTTTCTCTTTTTTTAGACTGGCTCAGACCTTCCAGCGGTGACACTCCTGATAAGGAAGCATACTGCAAAATTTGTAACGTAGAGCCGCGAGTTCATAAAACTAATTTAGCAAAGCATGGGACAAATATAACTCATACACGGAATGCAAATGCTCTCAATCCGGAAAAACAGCCAAAATTAAGTGAGTTTTTCAATTCTTTATTGTTAACAATTCCATTACGTTTGAAAAACTAAAACACTGTCTCATTTTAATAGTAGAAGTAGAAAAGATAGGACCAACAGAAAGACAAAAAGGAGCTGATATTCAATTAGCGGTTCATACTGCGGCCCATAATTCAATCAGAAGCATTGATCATCTTGGCGAATTGATCAAATCACTTGGTACAGACTCTCTACTCGAACATCTAAAACTACATCGCACCAAATGCTCTAGACTAATTGCCCAAGTAATAGCTCTTTGCCTACTTGATGATTTTATTGCTGACATCGGCGAACAGCCTTATTCAATAATACTCGACGAATCTACTGATATTGGCGACGATAAATTTATGACCTATTGCATTCGCTATTTTAGCGCTAAAAAAGAATCGATTGTGACAGATTTCCTGGGTTTCCAATTGGTGGAAAAAGCAACTGCTTAACAGTTGCATCAAAATTTCCTCGATTTTATACACGCTGTGAAGTTAGATGAAAACCGATTAATTGTAATCTATGCGGAGTAAATAATTCCTTATACACATTACTCAAACAAAGTAATCCAAATTCACAACTATTGAAATGCGTATGACATTCTCTGAATAAATGCGCCCAGACAGCTGGAGAAGAATTACCAAGTAATATTGAATTTCTTCTTCGAGAAACTCGTAACTGGTTCGCACATAGTGCATTGAGAAAAAAGTTTATCAGAATGTTTATAAGAGCTTAAATGCAGATAAAACTCCGCCAAGCTAACCCAGCTTTCAAGCAACAGGTGGTTAGTTTATCACCGCGCCGTTCAAACAAATGTGAATCAATGGGAAGAACTTAAAACTCATTTTGTGCAGATATCCAAAACACTGTACAAGGAGGTGAATTGCTTTACTGCTAGAACGTTAGCTCAGATGTACGAGGACAATTCCAACCTATTCTATCTCCATTTTTTAAATTCGATTTTAAGTGAAATAAACCACGTGAATATCAGTTTCCAGTCGAACTGTGCGGATTTAACTCCTTTGTATGACGACTTGCGGTTGTTGCTTGTATCTACTGCTGGTCGTATTTTCAAACCCAGCATTCATCAGTCCAAAAATATCAAAGACAGATTCAATTATCGAAGTAAATGAAGCAAAAATCAGGGCCATCAAGTACGCTATCAATAACTCGGAAGCTGAAATACTTAATTCGCTATTTCCAACAGATGCGGCCGGTCTCGAAATCGAATTTCATTCCTTAGAATCTCAAAACCATAAAATTTCTCCGGAAAATCTCGAAGTAATCAGGAAAAGATGTATATCTTTTTTGTTACGTTTGTGCAAAGAACTTGTCAATCGTTTACCTGCCAGCCTGTCTCTAATCGAAAAACTGCGCTATTTCACTCTTGTCGTATGTATGTCGTCAAATGTAATAAATATCAACGATTTACCATAGGATCTAGCTCCTAAAAACGTTCGGAAAAACGACGTAGAAACTGAATTTCGAAAACTGAGAAATTTTTCATTGAAGGAATTGTTTCCTACAAGACCAAAAAAGTCTGATATAATGTCTAAAAGTCAGCGTGACGGAATTTCGTCAGTTTTTCAGCGAGATTGTCCATAGAAAAAGCATATCCTATGCTAATATCCTATATGCTAATATCGTACGCTAAAAAGTGTTAAGGAAAACATTTGTAAAAACAACGAAAAACATTCAAATTGATTGTACTTGAATCAACCTGAATTTTGCTCAGTAAAAAGTCAAAAATCCGTAACTTTTCCATGTCCTAGTAATTTTTTGACATAATTGACTTCCATGGCCTGTTAGACAAACTGCAAAAAAACTTTTATTTTCTACACAATTTCTGTTTGAATTTTCGGCATATTTGAACCACTGAAAATGAAATTACCAATTTTGCTCAAAAAGGACATTCAAGGCATAGACATTGTATAATAAATATGGACGCGCCTTTGTGATAAGAAGCTGGGGCCAAGATAACCTAGCGATCATTGATACAGGATAAACTACGGTCGCTTCGTTATGGCTTCGTTCAACTTCGTGCGTCCGGTGCGTCACGAAGTAAGCACGAAGTTGAACGAAGTTGAACGAAGTCATAACGAAGCGAATGAAGTTTTATCCTGTATCAATGATCGCTAGGTTATCTGGGTCCCACAAAAATCAGTGATTTCTTCTATAGAAAGGCGCGTCCATATTTATTATATCCAACATGTCTATGATTCAAGGCCGGAAATTTCGACACTTTCAATTTTCGAATCATCAAGAAACCCTTAAACTGCTCAACTCCCTTCGAATGAATCTCTGATCTTGGAACAATACAGACTTTTTATATGGATCTGAAACCAGTAAGAATAAGCAACTCATCCAAATCCAGTTTTTAAAAAGTCCTTTCCAATAACACAAACCTCAGCTGTTTATCTTGCATACATTCACTACGTAAGTACGCTACTTTATTGAAAGTCTTATTTTGGTATCGAATAATTTCTCGAATTGGCAACATATACCTATACTTAGATCGATACTTGATACTTGAAATAGTACACCATTGTACTAATGTAGTACACAGATCTGCACGACGGATTTACCACGAGTAAAAAATAAAAGGAAGGAACACAGAAGCGATCAAACATATACCTATGTATATTGCATAGAGATATTCGAAAAGAATCATTACACTAGGTTTAAGTTTATACCTATGTGAATAGTGTACACAGTCGACGCATAGTCTCAAGACACAAGTATATAAGCTGTAGTGGTGATCGTGCCATAATATATACAGAGACATAAGAGATACTTACACATAGACACCGATACAAGTCGGTCGTATATGAAATGTATAATAACGGGGACGACTATGTATTATTGTTTAAAAACAAGTTGACAATTGTGCAGTGCGCGGAGTGCTGAGCGTTCATGGTACAAACTGCGACCATATATCAATGCTTATGTACATTACAGAATATACATTATTACTGTTTAAAGATTACATGCAATGTAATAATTTAACACCGTATGTATATACGGACTACTTTATGCTTCTGTAAGACATGTTCGCATTTAATGCGTATTTACACAAACTACCGCTGATATATGAAAGCTATGAAGACATGTTTTTATCTTGTCAGATAATTTAATACATATACCTAGCACCTACGTACATACGTACTTCGCCCAGCGCAGCACTAAAGACGTGGGATTAGTACACGGTTGCAACTTAATATTTCACTTTGCTGTTTCCATCTATGCAAAGGTGCCTATCCGCGCATGTATGCGGCCTAATATACGCGAATTTACATGCATCGGGACGCAGTCGCCATAAATTACACATCGAGGAATTTTTTTGCCTTCGGTTTTGTCAACTTATTCGTTAAGAACCGAATCGGTTCTATATTTGGAGTCATGCTGCGGCAGGTGGGGCTCGCGATGACACCGAGCAGCGATACTTTTTTCCACCATAGGATATATTGTTTCTAATGGGCTGATTAAATGCCCCATTTAAATGACAGTGAAATGCTTTCAAGAGTCTTTCTTTCTCGCAGATGTATTACGTAAAGAGTTATTGTCGTTGTTAAGTTGAGTGCACCATGGTTTATGATGAATTTTTGCGTCGGCGAAGCCCGCACACAAACTGTAAAATGACTCGAATATCTCCCAAAAGTACTCAAGACTATGCCTCGAGTTGGTTTGAAAATCGATTGGAAGAAGGTCGCAGGAAACTGAAGAAGTGACTTTCAATGAGTGGATTAATTTGATCTGGAGTGAATGGAAAAATCGTTCACGAATCATGGCTCAGATTCAAGAGAAACGATGATTAGATGAAATATAATGATTCACTAACGATTTCATAAGATCTGAGAGAAGCTCCTCGAAATACTTGACGAAATTCCCCGACGCGATGATGACTTTTAGACATTTTGTCAGCCTTTTTTGGACTTGGGAAATTTTTCAGAATTCAAATGACTATTTGCACTTGGAAAATTTCAAAAAAGTTTCAAGTATCACGACTTTATGGACTTGAAAAATTCAATGAGCAAAATCTTATCCTATTGTTTTATATTTTCATGGGCAGTGTGGAAATGACGAGGACTTTTTGATTCAAAATTTAGAAATTTCTCAAACTTCGGAATGAAAATAATAGAATTTTTGTGATTTTTGGATCAAAATAATGACTGTTGGTCAAAAATCGCAGCCTAACTCTATTTTGGCTTTGCGAACGACTGAGTAATTTAATTTGCTAAAAATCTACGATTTAAAATTAGATCTAGAACTGACACTAAAAAGGAAGCAATTTCAATCAGTATCCATCCTCTCAACATTTTCAAGAATTTTTGGATACTTGGATTTGAAAATACTCGACGAAGTAACGGTCTTTGAACACCTTGGAATAAACATTACCACCCCTCATATTTCTAACCACTCATACTCCAGTCTAAATTGAGAATCACAGCTCATAATCATTTTCCTCTCGCTGTTTTCCTCTTATTTGCCCTCTCGACATCAACTCTTATCGCATTTACAGCACTCGTGCTGATTACACCACCCATTTCAAACGATCGACTTATGTATTGGGTGAACGCGAGAAGGAAATTCTCGAAACGGTAAATCGTTTCCGTACATATTAAACCCTTACCATATTCGGGTAAATATCCGACGCTTTTAAGGACACGCTAAGATGAGATTTCACGGCAGGTTAAAACATATATACGACACGAGTTGATGACGAAGGGGGAGGAATGGGAGCCACACGAGGTACCTATTTAAACGACGTGGTGCGGTACTTTTCAATATATCTCTTAATACACAGGAGGTTGTTAACGCGGATGTTAATAATGTTTGAATATTGGGTTAGTGGCGATGGCGGCGAATAAATGAGAGAGAAAAGGCTAAAGACATTTAGAGAAAGAGAGAGAGATCGAGATGAGCTGAAGGGAGCACCACATATACACACGTATTGTTTAAAGATAGCAGATCCGCGTCAGTAATAACGAATTTAGTAATTTACGAGGCAGCTTTATCGTCGTAGAGACATTAACGATCATGTATTCTCAATGGAGGAAACCCGAATCCGAAGTCGGCTATTTTCCCGAGGGATTTCATCTACCATACAATCAGAAGCACCCCGACTTCGACCGGCCGTCGTCGCGAAAAAAGAAAAACTAATCGAGTTCAGGTAACCGGCTTTATTTATCGACTCGATTCAACGACATTAATTGCCGCATAAATAACATATCAAAATACCGAGCTGATTTTTCTATACAGCCTTTGTACGTACGTAGATGTTTCAATTTCGATGCCTTGCTAGAGTTTATTCTTCGATGGTACACCTTATCGATGTACCTGTTGTCTGGCACGATGGTCGTATCTTGGCCACTGTGTGGTGATCGCCACTGCTCCGCACCAGCCGTCGCCAAAGACCTTTTTTTTATGACTTTAGGGGTTTGGCCAGACGATTTATGACGGTCGCCGGCCATGGCGACGAAAACCACCTTCTATGCGTAAAGTTATAAAGAAAAGGATATGTTAGGCAGCCTCTTTCGTAGCTGCCAACTGCGTATCTGGGATACTGTCGCCTCTGCGTATGCAGCACACCGTACGTGCAAGTAAATCATATAACGAACACGACTTGTGGGAGATATTTCTGAAGAAGCATTACGTAGGCTGGATTTCTTGATGGGATTTTGTTCAAAATCGCATGTAATATTCAGATCTTATCTAATGGTTACGATGGTCCCACCACTTTGATTTCATTTTTGTATCAACTTCGATTCCAAGTTTGATCAGATCACCAGGGAAAAAATGATTTGATTGAATTATAATTGCAGGATTCCCGTTGAATTTGAAATGAAAGATGAACCGTCTGCTAAGAAAACTAGATTAGCAACATCTACATTGCCAACGATGCAGTTGGCCACAAGGTTACTAATATTTTACTAAAAAAAAATTTCTTTGGTTTATTTCAATCAATTTCAAGTTACGTGGGTTGTACCCTTGGGGAAAAAAGGGGTTGGGTTGGGTTAGGTAAAGTTGGGAATTACCTATATCAGAAGTTCTAACAAAAAACCAAAAAAACAGGGAATGACGAAAAAATCGCCAGGTAAATATTTTGAATAGTATTATTTCATCTACCTAATAATCTGCATTCTTCGATATGTAACAAAGTTCTAAAACTAAAAATCAATTGTTTTGGTATGGTTAGAATTACTTGATCAATTGCTCGCCCTCCAAATACTTATTACTTGAACGATATAGGCGACAGGGATAGGGAAGCCAAAGTCGAAAAGGTCTTTTTTTAGCACATTCCACGGAAATTAATTCCTCAGTATGCAGTTTATGGCTCATTATGATCCAATATGTAATCTGAGAGAGGCGAATATTTTTTTAGGTGGTGTACAAGGTGTTCCAGGAGTACTGCACCGCCTTCAAACCAGAAATGCCGCTACCCAAACTACATACTGTAAGCATGTTTGCCTACTCCAGGGTTTTAAGGGGCTAAGTTATGCGATAGTCCTGGTATATGTTTCAAAATGTCGTAACTTCGCTGATAAAATAGATAGGCAATTTTTTTTGAAACTTTCTTGTAGAACTTTTCATGCTCTACAAAATGGGTTACATTCATGTTTTGCCTAGCAACAAAATTGAATGAGCTACAATGATTAGAAAATTTGTATGCTTCATAACTCCTTCAATTTCCCAAGTTATACAAAATTTGATAAGGGTCATTTTTTGTTCAGTTTTTTCAGCTCTACAAAATGAGCTAATGATTTTTCGCCCAACTCCAAAATTGAAAACAAGAGACCATTTTGAAAAAACTTTGAAAAGAAAAAATTGAATGTTGAGAAAATAATGTCATTTCAATCCTTTTAATCGTTGTCACTCCTTCAATTTTAGAGCTATGCTAAAAACCATTAGCTCATTTTTTGGAGCTTATAAAGCTCAACAAAAAATGACGCTTTTACAAAATTTTGCATAACTTGAAAATTGAAGGAGTTATGAAGCATACAAATTTTCAAATCATTGTAGCTCCTTCAATTTTAGAGTTTGGCAAAACATGAATGTGACTCATTTAGTAGAGCTCAAAAAGTTCTACAAAAAAATTTCAAAAAAGTTTGCCTAGGTATCTATATTATCAGCGGAGTTACACCGTTTTAAATCATCTACCAGGACTAGTGCATAACTTTGCCCCTTCAAATCCCAAGGTCGGCAAACACGCATGCAATTATGTAGTCTGGGTAGCTGCATCTCTGGGTTGAAGGGGTGCACTACTACCAGAACACCCTGTATGGTTTTCGTACAAGAAACCGTCCAGGAACATGTATTTAAAAAAAGTTTACCTCTCAACTGCAGGGTGGGTGACTTCAAAATATGGAAAACAGAACAAACACTACGTGATGAAACTATATACTCATCAGCAAAACTAGGAGAAGTCACTTCACAGCCTGGATTCATTCGCTAACAACTCTAGTCCTGATGGTTTTTTTCAAACTCAAGAATTTAATTACTTAAAATAATTCACCTTAGTTGAGAATCTATGGTATCGGGTATTGACAGTAGCAGCAACACACATGCGCACGTTCGGATATCTGCAAACAAAAGATCTCACGTGGGCAAAGAGAGCGAGAAAAAAAAAAGATATAGGCATAGTTCAAAGAGCGAAAGCGCATCAAACAGTAGGAAAAAAAGGTATCAAGGACGACAAAAGGAGAAACACCAGAAATACTTGTCCGCGAAACGCGGCGGCGCTGGTGAAGATGGCCGCGACGAGTGTGTTCGTGTTCATTGTACTCGAAATAATAATTCGGAATTCAAATCACAAACTACACGAGTATAGAAGAGAGCACTTTTAAAGATTATTGCGCTGCTGGTGAGGTAGCATAAAAGGAGCCGCCAATACCAAACTATCCACTTGTTATTCCAAGATCGCGTCGTCCGATAGACAGCCTTTTTACGTATACCATTGTACCGAATACCATTTGTAGAAATGGCAATAGTCTACGGAATGATGGACATCCATCAGCGCGCAGAATGTTTAATATCGGTTTAGCTGATATTGAAAAAGAGTCGTGTTCAGGTTTATACTATTTTTTTTCTTCTTCGAGCCCCGTTGCTCGTTCTTACCTCCATCTTTCCCTCTCTTTCTATTTATAGAGATGATGGTACGTTATCTTTGGAGGTACGCGCGACAAGCAAATTCTTCAGACGACTTCATAAAATATACGTAGCGTAAAGTACGTTGTCTTGATGAAGAAAAATGCACAGCCAACGACTTCGTAGCATACGATGCAATTTAGAGGTTAAAAAAGTAACCATATTTCGCGCGAAAATTTTCCCTTCAGACGAGGCTACGGAAAACGGACGGAGGAACGAAACAAAAGGCAGGGAAAAAAGTAATGCGAGTTTTAGTAAAGTTAAAAAGAAGATTCAAATTACTTAAAACGAAAAATCTACTTTAAAGTGTACATAGCGAAGTGTCATTGGGGTTAGAACGACATTTTGTCTGAAAATAAAATTAACATTACTTTTTATGTAGCGCGTCGCCTCCGTTGCCCGCCTTCGGGCCCCCCAAGCCCCTCGTATTCCGACCTACGAAACGTTGGAGAAACATTAGGAACACCTTTTATAAAATCCAAATTTATGACAGCGTCTTATTCTTTTACACGCGTTATTAAGCAATATTTTCCCCGGCTGTTATAAAGTTTTCTTTAAGACGGCTGTACTTTTCGTTTTTATAACCTAAATAATCTCGTTAGATGTTCATCCTCTTTCTAGAACCTTTATAAATTATAGCTCTTTAAAAATATCTTTATTGCATTCGAGCACTTTGCCTGACTTTAATACTAAACAGAAGCCTTGGGACATTTTAATTAACATTCGTTCAACCCCCTCGATATTCTTTATCTAAAATCGTCCTTTTAGAAAATTGAATTTGTTTCTTTCTCGTCGTCGTCGTCTCGTTCTTTTACTTAATTTTTTTTCCTCGCGTACCAAACAACGCATCACATAGTTTTTAAATGCAAGACGAAGAAGAGTTTTGCGCTTTTAATCTAGTTTTCCGAGGAATAAACTACGGAAGGAGAAACAATTACAAAGTTGAAAAAATGCATACTTAGTGGGTTTTTATTACATTTTTTTTCACCGTGCGACAAACAATCAAAGATATAGTTAAGTTGTAGTTGAGAATTCGCTGGTGATCAAAGGATTAAAAGCTGTTTGACGATATTTTTTATCTGCTTAGGATGTAATCACGAACAAATTAAGTCCATGAAGTCGCAACAACCTCGCAAGGCAATGGCCAGCTTAATGAGAAATGTTGAACAAGACCCCCGAATAAATTGGATAATTTTCAGTCTCATTTTCAATAACTGTGATGGAATATTGATGACTAAAAGAATGAAGGAGAAGAACAAGAAGTCTCCTCTACTCATCAAAATTATGAAAATTGTGAGCTTTTTGAACTTTGAAAATTTTTAGACATCTGACTTTTGAGATGCTGACTTGAAAATTCTCGGAGATTCGCGATTCTGAGGTTTTGGACGGGTGGTTAGCTAAAAAATGTAGTAATTTGATTCTTGGACTTGAAAAATTTGCTAGGTCTTGAGACACTACAAAATTTTTGTAGTGCACAGTGCACTTCAATATAATGGTGGCGCGCCGCAGCGGATGACTTTTTCGGCTGAAAATGTGATGACTTTTTTAAAAAAAGATTGTGAAAATGTCAATGGATATGCTTTTGTGACGACCAAACCAGGGGAAAAGTATACGAAATTGGGGAGGGTGACAATGATTTATAGTAATTTCGTCAGACTTTTTCGGACCAGGAAAATTTTGGACATCACGCTGACTTTCAGGCATTTTGTCAGACAGACTTCTTGGAATTGGAAAATTCTAGAGACCACGTTGACTTTTAGTCATTTTGTCAAGTTATTATAGACTTTCTGATGGTTCACATCGCTTGGATTTTAGTAGATCAAACAGGACTGATACCTACCCTTATATGATCCAAAATATATTTGTATGTTGAAATGTGTAAGGAACAACCTGTTCAATGACTTTGCAAAATTTCAAAAAGGAGCAATCGATTACGAGACTAAATGGAGTCATATTCAAAAACTTGGATTTTTAAATATCTTGTGTTTTGTTCTCTTTTAAATGTTTTATCTTCGGTTTTTTTTATTCAAATTACATTTTCGTGATCTTTTTCATCCTATTTTTATATATTTTTTTTCGTTAATACCACATTAGACCTAGCGATTACCTACAGAACCACATTCATCGACCATTCGTAATATTCCACATAGGACGAATCGGCTAATAAGCTCGTTAATTAGTATAATCTATTTTTCACAATAACGCTTTCGAGATGCTTTCTCATTGCGAATACAATGGATTCGTTTTTTCCATTCCGTTCGCTTTACGACTAAAAGATTTAAATTTATTACGACTTGAGCGCGAATTAACATCAGAATGGAGGAATTATGCGGTTTAATTAATTTGATACCCTGCTGAGTAATTAACGCCCATTTAGTAAATCAATTTTTGACGTGTGTATTACGTTTTTTTTTTTACAGATAACGTGCTCGCTGCGCCTCGCCTCGCTTGGTGAAAATACGTTGGCATTGAACCATCGCCTACAACAAGATGTTCGCAAAATGATACGTACTCGGATCGTAAGTATACACTCTATCGCGTATTGCCGGCTTGATTATAATAACAACCGTGCCCGGTGCTTGCGTATGTGTGTAATATAATGTGCCAGTTATTCGTAATTAAAAGGCATGATTCTTTTTTAATGTCTTCCGTTGTATCTAGTAGAAAACGTATTAATTAATTTGAGGTAATGAGCGGAATATGTAATTACGACGCGCGATGTGTTTACCTGTGTTCGTATCTATGTACTTGATACCTGGCGAACGAATCATTAAACGTGGAAGTAAAAATTTACACTCGCGAAGAAAGAAAGAATCTCGCGTTTATCGTGTCGAGTGTACTTAACACGCTTCAGAAAAGATGTTTCAACATTACAGCAAGTAAGTAGAAAAATTACAAAAAAAATGATTATGAAGAATTGAAACGAAGCAGATACTCCGATGGAAACGCCAGATTATGAAGTATGTAGAAAAAGACATATGACAAAAGTAGTTGAAAATCAGGTGGAAGGAAGAATAAATTGGAAGTTATATGTAGATACTGCATAAGTACAGAAGATTTGATTTTATTAACATATTCTTTCAGGGAAAGACCCTTTACACTGTTAAAAATTGAGGGATAGATCTGCACAAACAGATTTGATAGTGCAGTTTCAAATTTTCTTCTGTGACTTTGGTGGCATTTTTGTGGAAAATGTAGCTCACTGACCTAACACACAGACTACAAAACATGAACTTTTCAAATACAGGGTGTCTAACAAAATCTTCTGAGCCAAATTCATGACTTTTTCATGACTTTTCATGACTT
>FIZU01003963.1:0-15465 GCA_900064475.1 Pseudococcus longispinus
TACAAGCCGATATCCATCAAATATTGCAATTTCAGCGAATTTGAGAAACTTCAATATTTTTTTTGTTTTTTTTCACGAATTGAGTATTTTTGATTTTGAAAAATTTTACATGAAATAAGTTGAAAAAAATTAAAGTTTCTCAATTTTGCCGAAATTGCAATATTTGATGGATATCAACTTAGAACAAGTCCAGACATGACTTTTAGGCCCCTAGCACATTTCAGAGGAGGTTTCAGATTCCCAAAATGGCGTCGTTCGGATATTTCAAAAGAAAATTGCAAAAAAGGGAAAAAATGAACGAATTTTATCTAAATTCAGGTTAATGGTGCATTTTGGTGTCATTGATGATATGATACGAGATATTTTTTTGAATCTGAAATGACCTAGTTAAGAGAGGAAAGAGTTCTGAAAAATCGGTTTTTTGGAAATTTAGGTACGACCCCGCCCCTGGCAAAAATCAAAAAAAATTCTGAGTAGTGTGAAATGGTCTGAAAAACGAAAAAAAAATCCAGAGTGCCCGCAATAAAACTGTGGCCCCCATGGCAATTTTAAGTTTTCAAGGTAAATTTCAAGGTCATTATTGAGATCGAAAAAAATTGGAAAAATTTTAAAACATTGCCCTTGAGTACCTGTACCTACATACCAAATTAGGTGAAAATCGGTTGAAAACTCGCGAAGATAGAATTTTTTAGCTTAAAATCACTATTTGGGGGGTCCAGCCATCAGGGGGTGAGTCCAAGGATTTCGCATAGGTTCTAAAATCATATTTTACTATAACAAATCGGAAGCCCTGAAAAAAAATTGAAATTCGACCAGAGCCCGCTTACCAAAGATCAGAGCCTTTGACTGAAAAAAATAAAAATATCAAATTTTCATTCTATAAAAATTTCAATTTCTCCCCTTATAACGATGTAGTTTTGTTTTAATGATGAAAAATTCAAAAAAAAATTGAAAGTACCCTTTCAAATTGAAAAAATGATAAAAAAAACGAAAAAAAATTTTAAAAAACATTTCCCGTGCCGGGAATCGAACCCGGGCCTTCTGGGTGAAAGCCAGATATCCTAGCCACTAGACCACACGGGATATCTGTGAGTTTGGTGTAATTACGATCTCTTAAAACCACTTCGAACGTAACGAAATTCCCTCTTCGTGAATGTATGCGATGTGATGATAATGTGCTTTATGTTGAATATTTTTTTATGCAAACTTTTATTTAATGACACGAATATTGTTTTGTTTCAGAACGTTTTATTATATGGACGTTTAATCCAGTTGGTCACTTGATGTTGATTTTTCATTCACTTCGCTTTATTCCATCTCCGTCGATCATTCAAATTCAAGTCATCATCAACCCACTGTGATCTATGTACGATGTAAATAATTGTTAATTATGTACTGCGTCACGTGTCAGTTTGAAGATGAAGCTCAATGCTAATTGAATCCGTGTTGATAAATGATAAGTGGCAATTTTAATCTCCCGCTGTATCACCCTTTGAAAATAGCTTGGAAAACAGCAGTTTTCTCATTTAAAAATCGCTAGGATTTCGGATACCTATTTTTAATTGAGAATACTGCTTTTTTCAGCTAAGTAAAGCGGATGATGCAGGTTTTAAATCCTGCAATTGCATAAATTTTCATGTTATTTCATAGTACCATATGTTTCGGTGTTGAAAAATGAAAGAAATATAATATTTTTCTTTCAATTTCGATATTTTTATTTTGATGAAAACATTGAAGAACGAGGTTCAAATTCAGTTTTCATTGGAAATTACGAATTGAGGAACAATAGAATAAGTGAAGTCCAATGAAAGATAAAACTGACCTGGAACTTCTATGAACGTGCTTCGAAAATAATTGTTCATTTTTAAAAATTAAGACGATAGTCTTGGCAAAAAATTAATAATCATAATTTAATATTCTTTATTTTTGGATAAATAAAAGCACAATAAGCTCATAACTAATTGAAATGTAGGTATAAATGAGAAGTAATTTTTTAATGCTAGAATTATAAAATGTGTACCAATTTTTGAATAGGTACTTAAGTCGACTCTGAATAATTATTACACTCAATTCGACATCATATTCTTCATGGTCTTCCACCAGCACCGGGTCTTGTGGGCTGGGTTGGTCTACTCGGTTGTTGATTACCCTGCCCCCGTGTACCTTGACCTTGACCTTGATTTTGACCTTGACCCTGGCCTTGCGTACCCTGTGCTTGCGTTGGCCGAGTAGGTAAAGCAGCCACGACTCTGTTACTAAAACGAATAGAAACAGTTTGCACGAACATATTACTGGTGACAAATTGAGCCAAAGTGTTCACTCCTAAACGTGGCTGTCTATCGAAAGGATATCCCATTGCTCTTCTATCAGGATAACGACCATTTCTCAATCCACAATAGCTTTGAGCGTCATCGCAACCTGGACTGCCAGCGTTGGCATCTTGTTGAACCTAAATCGAAAAACGAAGAATTTAATCAATATTTACCAAAGGTGATATTGGATGGAAATTTTTCGAAATTTAATTTACCACATCGTTTCGATTATCGGAAATCATCACGAATAAATCGCATGGGTACCCTTCGGCATTTCCTCTAGCAATGAGCATGTGTTGAGGCCATCCGCAACCGCAGTAATTGAAATTCTCTAGAGTTTCGCCTCCGGTTGGACGATTGGTTGTCAAATTTCTAAACGTTTGTTCGTATGGAATAGTGACAGTTGATTCTACCGAACGCCTTTCGATCGTGTTCGAACCGCTTCTTACTGAAATAAATAATCCCAATAATATCCGGATGCTTTCGATTACGCAATTCAAAGTATTAATTATTCTAACAAGTAGTCGTGAATCGATCTAGTTCGACGAATAATCCTCTTTGGTTGGTGAATAAAATTGTTTGAGCACGTTCGTCCAATCTAGGAGCTATGAAAATTCGCACAGTGCCGAGACGTTGGGCGCCACTATTCTCAACCTTGAATATAGATTTTTCAACGTCATTAATTTTTAAAAAAGAGAAAAAAAATCAACACTTGTATAAGATTTACCCTTATTCTATATGTAAATGGAGCATGTTGCAAATGAGTTAATCGAGCAAAAACTGTACCCCTTGGAGTGAAATCTAAACCACGAGATAGGTCAATGTCGTTCTGTTGCCAAAAAGTATTCAATTCATTGGTACGTGCTCCTTCGGTAATAACTTCTACACCAGCTATGCGGATTCCATCGAAACTCAACTGCCAAGAAATTAAATTTTATTAATGGAATTTCAATAATTTCCACGCAATTATAATTTTGATAATCGTACTTGCGGAACGGTGTATGGAACTAAGGTACTTTTATATTCTTGGAATATATCATCCATGTAAGCGTGAAACGTGTAGAAAGCTGGATCTCTCATGGCAGTGGTTGGATCTCCAATAACTCCGAATGTCTCCTGCATTTTCATAAAGAAAAAAATGACGATTGTTCAATCGTGTCTTCTTTGATTAGGTCAAATCGAACTTACAAGGTATCTATTGTCTGGATCATGAACGTATGAAATCATAACGTGACCCATATTATGCATATCTCCGTAACGATTACGATTAACGCTGAGAAGACTTGCTTCGACGATATTTCCAAGGATGTCGATTCCTTCGGTTTCAGTTAGCGGGATATCTCGTGTGCCCTACAGAATAGAGCAAAAGTCATAAGTACAAATTATTCATCAAACAAATAAAAAAATGTAAAAACTCAAGAAGAAGTATGCTCTTGGCTTTTTTGAATTACAGAATCTACGCATTTTTATGCAAAAGATGATTTAAAAAAAAATTGATTTACATCATTCACAGCTCCATCGAAAATGGCGTTGATAATTCGGTCTCTCCATCTTTCCAAATCTTGAATATCGATTTGAATTTGATCATCTGCTCTGCTAACATCCTACAAAGAAATAATAAATTATTCGACATTAGGAGCTTTTGGTCATTGAAGATTTGCTCATCATCGACTCTCAACTTTTTGTAATTATTACAGTTAATGTCGAGTTGGGTTGTCTTGCTGGGTATACTCTACTCGCTACAACGCTGTCTAATTTCGGAAAATATCCTTCTGCGATAGGTTCACGCCAATTATGGAATCGTTTAGTTCTAGGCAAACCATTGCTAAAACGCTCGAAATTGTATCTAAACAAACGTCACTAAAGCTTAATAAAATATTTTGAAAATTAGTCCAAGTCTCATTGATGTAGACACAAAACTAAATTTATTCCACTTCAACCAAAAAGCAATCTCTCAATTGTATTATCTTGCATAAATTTAAAATAGTTTCAACTTTCAAAGCGATAATAGGTAGGCACATTTTGGAAAAATTTCACCCACCTTGCCAAAATTTGCTGATGCATGTAATAAAACAATTCACCACGTCTATCTTTTCTGACAATATTAATCGGTCCATCGAACGGGTAAACCAAATGCCAATGCCAATGATGTAAATTAATACCAACATCTTCTCTGAAATAAGCCACGCGATGTTCCGGATCGAGATCGCTAGCAGTATAATCTCGTGGTACTTCAATAGGTAACTACAAGTAAAAAACCATCATATGATTTCGGTAAGTAAATAGTTTAGGATGAATTTAATCCATCGAACTTACTCGCGAACCTGATGGAATAACTCCAACTTCTTCTCTAGCTCTACCAATGATTCCACCGTCGACGTACAGTTCGGGAAAAACTTCGCAATGAGACGGTAACGGTACATTTCTGGTATCGGAACGATGTAAAATGGCCACAGAAGCAGCGTACACAAACACATACGGATTTACTCTTTCTCTACAGTAAACACAAGCTGATAAGAACTGATCAACATTGGGCATACCTGCGTGAAAAATCATCATTAGCAAATGTTAATAAATTTCTCAACATTTATTCATTAGGTATATTTACTCATCAACACTTCGATAATCTTTACAGCACATCGCCGATGAGATGGATTAAAGATGCTGAAGTTGGCATGTCGATCGAGCAAAGTGGCTTCAGAGATGTCAGGTATACGCACATTTTGAACAGGAATTACTTGGCCGGTATTTGTAGGAAATCTGGTTTGAATTGCTGATGCTATTGCTTTATAACGATCGGGCTGAAATTTAATAATAATGAATTTTAAAAAGAAGCCGCCTTATTGCTGTTACTTGTTAATAAAAAAACTGAAATATAATATTACTTACCCAGTAATCGGTTGGAACCTCAAAATTGTAATCTTCACGACCAATGAATAAAGGTTCGGTAGGACGATCGAACAAAAAAGGTATACTACTTGATGCTGATTGAGACATTTTCAAAAGTATCACTGATCCGAGGAGCAAAAATTTACACTACCGTTGTAATGAGATGAAAGGCTTTAAATACTTCTTATCCGACTTTTTTCACAATATTTAAATAATTTCAATTCTATTTATCTAAGAAAAAATATCTACATTTGTGGTGAAAAGCATCCATGCGATATCCTGAGATCAGCGGAACAGGATGAGATATGGTAAATACAATAAAACCGCATAGAAAAATATTATTCCAAGTCATACGATGTCTGTTGATACAGAATGAAAGAAAAGTACAACGATGTTGAATGAAATTTATTATTATTCTAAACATCATTCATCGAAATACTGTACAAAAGGAATTAAAAAATTATTAGTTTATTATTGACAAAAGTATATTTAAAATAATGTTCGAATTACCATCCATCGTTAATTTTTTCAAAGTAAAAGTTGTTCTAGAAAAGATTCGAAATCTTCATCTCGAGATTTTTCTTCGACCACTTTATTAGCAGTAGCCCAAATATTTTCTTCTTCACTAGCAGCAGCGGCTGCTTCTTCTGCGCTAGTTTCTTGTACTGCTTCCGGAGATGAAGATTGATCAGATTCGGTTTTCGAAATTTTACTGCTTACTTCATCTCCCGATTGTGATTCTTCTTCATCGTCGTGTTTGCGTTTACGTTTCTTATTTTTCTTCAGTTCTTTCCGTTTATGTTTATAATTTAATTTATACGAGCAGTCTGTACATAATCCTGAAATATATGGAATTTTATTATCTATTTAAAAATGATAACGGTTACAAATCGTTGATACGAATTTGCGAGATTAAAGTTACCAGATTTTATTCAGCTAATAATGAATTACAAAAGCTTACTTAGTTTAACCAAAGCATTTTTCTTCTCTCCTTTTTCAACATATCCGAAATTAACTTCCCATGTTTTCAACGCCTCCGTTTCGTTACATTTTTTATCACCACAAATAAACTGGCCTTTACCACTGATCAATTCGGGTTCGATTTGCCATCTTAAAGCAACCTAAAATTTATACATTTTTATGTGACGGTTCTTCAAGATTAAATTATCGTGCGAATGAAAATATTGAAATTATAACGACCTTGCCTTCTTTAAAATACGTCAAGTCGCAAATACAGTATTCCTTATACAACCTATCGTAGTATTTTTTAGCAAGTTCTTCTTCCCAACTAGATGGCTCCTCATCGTCTTCCCATAAAAATTTATGATTCTCTCGTATTATATCGATATCTCTTTTATATTTTCTCCTAGAAAAAAAAGAAAAAGAAAAGATTACAAAAAATTTATTTCCATTACTCGGAACAAAAATTACGATGCACAAAAAAATTCAAATAAACGAAAATAGGTAATATAATATTATAAATTTCTTTCTTCCGGAGTTTTATACGGGTAATCAATATAATCGAAAATATCTTGCTCGGAAGATACAGGTAAAGGTTCACCGGGTGTTCCAGTACTTCCAACCGGTCTAATGCAATATTCATTTAGAGTGAAATTATTACCTAATGCGTGAGTACGCATTTCCTTATTGAACATATCGCTACCGGTGAAATATAAAATGGCGCAATAATACTGATCGTATGGAGTCAGACGAATATCTAATCTTCTAGTTACATCATTAATTTTACACGCTCCCATGAATTTTACATCACCCAATGAGATAGTTTCGGTGATTAGAGACGAATTCTTCAATGCATTTACGACATTTTCCAGGAAAGTATTATTGGTTTTTTTGTCTTTGGAGGTAAAATCAGGATGAGAAAGTAAAACGTCGATATCTCCGCTTTCGTTTTTACCTCTCCTGTAACTACCGCAAATTGTAATTTCGTATTTATCATCCAGCTTGGATACTTGTTCTCCCATCTTCTGTTCAATTTCGGCGATTTCTTGGCGGGGTATTTTTTGCTCGAAATCTTCCAAGTATTTCAAACCAATAATTTGGTGGTGGGTTAATTTATCGGTGTTTTGGCGAAGTTGATCAATAGATGTGATGTTTTCCTCGATTAATTCCTTAGCTTTGGCTGGGCCGATACCGCTGACTCGAGTCAATTCGGCGATTATTTTCGGTGTATCGTCTTGCCGGATTTTCTTCAGCTTTTCTAGACCGCCGGTTTTTATGTATTCTTCGATTTTTTCGGCTATTTTAGGACCGATGCCTTTTAGTTTACGAGCTTCGGCTCCCGAAGTTATCCTCGATGTGTGATTGGCCAAAGTTATGGCAGCTTTTTGGTAAGCGCTGAATCGAGGCAAGTCGTTGTTGACGTTTTTCTCGTATTCCGCTAGTTCCATCAATATCGAGTAGAAATCACTGTTTACGTTGTCATCAGGTGCTTTCCGTTTACTGGCCATGGTGGCGGTTCTACTTATGGTAAAAGACATGTACAATAAAATATAAAGACACGTACGTTGTAGTTTTAGCATGTGAGATGTAATGATTGATTAGTTTCTTGTGTAGATCGTACGAACTTAACGAACGCAATTGAGTACGAAAATGTTTGTATAACTCCATCGACGGCGAAAAACTGAATACATTTTCAAAGCACTACCACGAAAAAATTGAAAATCGTTATCGGCTTCGGCCTTTCGTTTGTTGTTGTTTTAAACATTTTTGAACGAACAAAAATTTTAATAAAACACCTTAAGGTGTACGTAAAGTTGTATAATAAAGATGCTTTTATGCTGAATTTTTCATCGACAACTTGCTCCTTGATAATGTTTCTTATCAACAAATTTTCAAAAACGTGCGTTTTGAAAAATTTTTCATTTCCATATTTTTTGAAAGTTTTCTTCCCTAATCGAATTTATTTCGAAAAATTGTGTCAAATTTTGTATAATTTGACATTCGAAATTTCACCGATGTCATAATTCAAACGTTGCCCACAGAATGGAAGCTGTACTGGAATTATTAAATTCACCCAACATCGAACTGAGAGTTTTAGAAGGAAAAGTACGTATAAGTATGAATTTTCATTCGTTAAAATCATTTCGTTAGCAAGCTCAATTCCATCTTGAAATTGGATAATTGTATTCGTTCATTCTTCCAGGGCAAATGTTTGTTTTCTGCGGCTCATTTCAAAAAAGGAGATATTATTTTTGAAGAAGATCCTTTAATTTCATGTCAATTTGCATGGAATAAAACGTACAAGTATTTGGCCTGTGATCATTGCATGAGGTAAAGACACATTAGTATTCATCGTTTAAATTCATCAATCAATGTTTTCAAATATAATTTTTTTTTTGTCACAGACCACTCGAATCAGTGGATGAAAATATCGCTCGATTGTCTGGCGATCAAATTGTCGATGTACCATTTTTAGAATACAATCCTACTGTGAAAGCGAACCACAGACAATGTGCAAATTGCGAAGTATATTTACAATTTTTACAATCGCGTTGTTTGAAGCAGTCGTTATAATTTGTTCATCTTTGCAGGAATCGTATTGCAACGAAATATGTTTAACTAATGCGTATAAACAATATCATCAGTTTTTATGTTACAAGAATGCTGAAGATGAACCTTTCGTTCAGTTGGTCGAACGTTGGAAGTATGCTTAATTTGATATTACGTCCCATCTTCCAAAAAGAATAAATTCTAATGAACATTATAATTTCTAGACTTATGCATTACCCTCCTGAAACGACCAATATAATGTTACTCGCAAGAATGGTTGCTACGATTCAATTGGCTGAAAATAGAGAATTTGCATATAATACATTTATGCAGGTATGCCTTTTATTTGTCACTAAAAATTATTCTCATGATATTAATAATTCACAATTATATTTCAGTTTTGCCATTTATCCCTCAGTAATGACGAAACCCTCGCTCATAACTTACTCGGTAAAAAATACCAAAGCGATATCGATGAATTATTTTGCATGTTTAAAATGGCCATAGAATCTAGATTGAACGGTGAAGCGAATGCCTGCGTGAATAACGTTCGTATTCTTCTTATACATTTTCGAATTCAGAAGATGAAAAATTATTAATCAATTTGTAAATTTATAGCTTTTAACTCGCGAAGGATTCATTAGAATGCTATCATTGATTGGAAGAAATGGTCAAGGTATCGGAACCAGCGTTTTAGCAGAATGGGCCAACAAATTACTAAGTTTAGATGTTTCACAATCTGAGAAAGAGATGATAGATAAATTAATCGACGATATTTATGAAAAAGTTGATCAACGTTAGTTTTGTTTTGTAATACAATTTTTTACTCTGCGCATTGGCTAATTAGGTTTTGCATTACAGACGTTGGTAATTTCACCTGCAACGATGGTTCGGGTTTATATGTTGTTCAAAGTTGTATCAATCATAGCTGCTCAGCAAATGCCAAGATAACTTTTCCTTACAATAATAGCCGACTTGCATTGGTCGCAAAGCGAGAAATAATGCCAGGAGAAGAAATATTTATCAATTATTTAGATAAATGTGCTCGTAAAAGGAGCTGTCACAGCAGAAGAAAAATTTTGAAGTAATATTGGTTGTAACTGATTCGATTTCTGTTTATCTGTGTTTCACTTTTGTGTTTTATTTCATTTTCAGAGATCATTATTTATTCATTTGTACATGCTCGAAATGTTTGGCGGATTCTGTTAATGAACCCGATGTTACTAGTGAAGAAGACGAAAGTGAAGACGAAGATATGGATTGAATTTCCCCTTATCATTTTTTTTACTTTTGTTCGTTGTCCATGAATAAATTATTTCTTTTATTATTTTGATTTTCTATAATCGTAAGAAAAAGGAAGAAATTTGCTGCAAAATTAATTTCATTTATGCGATGAGTCGTAGAAGATGGGATTTGTAAAAGTCACAAGTGACCAGCCTGAATTACTATAAATAATAAAATACCATGTATAAAAAATATTTTTTGTTAAAAAAAACAGCAATTAAAGTAGCCTAATTACAAAAAATAACCACACAACCAACATGAAGATCAATTACAATTTACATGGAAAACTTAATTTATCGTTATCAATTTATTACTATTTTCCACCAATTCTTGAATGGTAACACGGCCCCTTTTCTTGACAAAATCAGCCACAGCTTGTAATTCTTCCACTGTGATGTAAATAAATTTTCCTCTATCGTCAATAACTCCTGAAAAATAAATGGATTAGCGGCTTAGAGGATGAAAAATATTAGTTGGCAAAAAAAAAGATATTAGGTATACCGGTTAGTCTTCCATTAGCTAACAAATCTTCTATCCTACTAATAACAGTCTGTATACGAAGATGAAAAGTACTAGCTAGATTTTCCAGCATCACAACTTTCTTTTCCTAAAAATACAATCCGGTAACATTGACGTTCACATGCGTATTTAAATAAACAAAACTGAATTGATAAATGTACCTTGATATGATCAATAAAATCTTGAAGTAAATTTTCGCTCTCAGTTTCTCCATCTTCATCGAATCCTTCTTCTTCCACACTAAACGCTGCTTTCATTTTTAAATATTCTTCCTCTTCTTTACGTTCTTTTTCTTCCTTCAGTCGTTTTTCTTCTTCTTCTAACTTCTGTTCCTCTAATTTTTCTTTTTCGTCGCGCTGCTTCCTGGTTAATTCCTCTTGTTCTTGTTGTTTTTTACGTTGCTCACGAAGTTTAGTTTCAGCCTAAAAACACAAAATGTAAAGATTTGTTCATCGTTCACAGTTATGCGGAGAATTATTATATAAAAATAACTTACTTCTCTGTGAGCTTTTTTCTCAGCTTTAGCTTCCAACTTGGCTCTCTTCTTAGCACCTATTTTACCATCAGTTCTCAAGTCAATAGGGTCGGAAGATCTTTCTTCTTCTTCATTATTTTCATTTTGCTGCGCACCTATAAAAAATTATCTTCGTTAGAATCGTGTGGAAATTGAAATCAATAGTGGATAAGGTATTTTACCAGCTCGAGGAGCCATTTGTCCCCGCATTCTGTTTCGGTTACCAATTGCCCTTCTTGGAGCTTGTACGGCAACTTCTTCTTCTTCTGCATGAGGATCTGAAAGAAATAGTTCGGATATTAGTAGAGGAAGTAATAAGAATATTTGAGGTGGTTTGCTCTTAAATACGCGTGAAAAAATACTCACTGATTTTACGTTTTTGAGATTTAAATAAGAAATAAAACAGAAAGATGATTACCAATCCTGAAACCACAGTACAGATTAAAATTAAATCTGTTTCCATTTTGTTACATTTCTTTCAAAATTCCACTAAAACGTCAGAAAAATTTTTCGTTTCAATTTTTTAACTTTTCAAAAAAAAATTTGGTGTTGTGATAAGAAAGTTTTCTTTTTATCAAACGAATGCTATTTTGTAGACTTGAAAAATGTTTCCACCATTTTTAGCATTTTCGCTTTCGGTTATAATTTACTGTTATTATAATAAATATTTTATGAATTATAAGCTACTAATCATTTGTTAATTATGAAGTAAAATGCGTTAATTTTTAGAAAAAAAGAAAATAAAAAAAAGTATGAAAATATGAAGGTATGACATTTAATCGATTTTTCAGTGTTACCAACTGTTACTTCGTTCTTCGAAGATCACGTAACGTATTTAATTTTAATGAATTAGGTTGTTTTTAATTGATATATGTTATTTAAAAAAGTTCAAGCAATTGTTTTAACAAAATAAAAAATATGTTCATCTCATTTCAACCTTAAAAATCAATTAATTACAAAATTCGCAAATTTTTTTGGCTACTTTTTCCCTCCAGTTTCAACAAATTGACCACGAGAATAAAAGTGACGTGTTTCTGAAAATGTTTACATCTTGATTTCCCAATTTTTGATTCCGGCTTGTCAACTCACCAAAAATTTAATTTTGGTTATGTCCCTGCAGTTCGTATGATTTTCGAATTAATTTACCATAAAGTATACCCCATAGTAATTAAAAATGTACTTAAAGTACGGTATTGTTTGTTTTATTTGTATATTCCATCTCGCTAAAATCACCGAAAGTTTATATTTTCACATTTCTGAGACTGAACGAAAATGCTTCATAGAAGAAATACCCGACGAAACTACAGTTTTAGGTATGTATTGTACTCTCTCGAAACAGTATTAGCGATTTGAACATGTATGAACTCATACCTCATAATTTTCTGTTCGGTTGCAGTTCATTATAAAGTGGAATTGTTCGACCCCAGGACCAATGGATTTATGCGGTCTCAGCCTGGTATAGGTATGCATGTCGAGGTGAAAGATCCAGATGAAAAAGTCATCTTATCTCGAGTAAGAATATTTATATTTCGTATTCTATCAACGTTCCTTTCGTTTTACTGTACCTATGTTCATTAAATGCATAGGTGTATAGCGCCGAAGGTAGGCTATCATTTACTTCACATACTCCTGGTGAACATGTCCTCTGTTTGTATTCCAATTCATCGAAATGGGTCGGAGGAACCCAACTTGTAAGCTATTTATCTAATTTTAAACTTGATACGAATAAATACAAGCAACTAATCGATGAAAATGATTTCTAGCGTGTCCATTTCGATATTCAAGTCGGTGAACAAGCCATTGATTACGCCCAAGTTGCTCAACAAGAAAAATTACCCGAATTACATTTACGTGTTAGGCAGCTACTCGGTCAAGTAGATCAAATAATGAAAGAACAGAATTATCAAAGAGTAAGTTCACCATACAAGTTTCATTTATCTTACCCTTGTATCGAATTACATAAATTCGTTTCCTTTTTCAGTACCGCGAAGAACGATTCCGTGCTACGAGTGAAAGCACCAATCAACGTGTATTCTGGTGGTCCATTTCTCAAGTTGTTGTTTTAGTATGTTTAGGTTTCTGGCAAATGAGACATTTGAAGAGTTTCTTCGAGGCCAAAAAACTAGTCTAAATTTAAAAATGTTTTCCAATTTTATTATTTTTCTCCGATAGAATTCTTATAATTGGGTGATTATTTAAGTGAAAACTTTTGTATTGAAGTGTACCCGTGTAATCATTTTATAAATGCGGATTTTTAATCGCGCGGAAAAGTGCGCTAATTTTTTTATAACGCGGATTAAGTCGTGTAAAAAAATACTTATCTTTATGGATTTAAAATTGATGAAAATTCGCGATATATATAAATTTTGTTGGACATATTTTGTAATATATTGTTTCCTACCATTTTCTATCGCTTAAACTTATGCGATAGTAATTGTATAATTTGAGTTGTTGTGTTTTGTAAATATTGTTATTATATTGATATAAAATAATGCTTCTTATTGTAGTTTTTTTCAAGTACGAATCGTAGCATCCTTATTTATACAAATCGCTTCATTTAAATTATTGTAATCGTGAAATTTCTAATTCACTGCTGAACTACTCACGAAATTTGTTTTGGCCTAAACTAGAAAAAATGAGTTTATTCATTTTTAAAAATATCATAATTATCAGCGGCAGTTTCTGCTTCTTTCAGAACGTCGTTGGACATTGCAAAAGCTATAGCTTTGCCGGCAATTCAATGGATTAGTACAAGAAGACTGAATTGAATTCATTCTGTTCAAAATTAATTTCAAAAAAACTGCAACAACTGCGCGAATGTCGCAAATTCGGATTCTGCGTGTTCGAAGGGTCTATTAGATACATTAAACACCTAATTTTGATAATTTTTTTCCACCCCAAAAAAAATTATAAAAAATGGTCAAATTGTGCATATTTTTTAAATATCACGTCCTAAGGTGCTGAAATTGAGAAGGTGGAAAGATCTGAGGTCGCTGATCACGAAAATGCACTAGGATTTCAGATATGTGCATTATTCTGCGAAATATTGGTATTTTGTTTTTATTAATTTATATTAATTAAATTGTCTATCTTCAGTTTGAAGGAGCAAAGATCAAATATCAAAAATTGACGGATTTTCACCGTATTTTCGTCGTTTTTGACTAATTCGAGGTCGTGGATCACGAATTTCATATTCGTTTTGCATAATCTACTTTCCTGCTGCTGGAAATGTCATTTTTGAGATAAAAATTGGCCATATCCCGAGAACAAAGGTCGAGTGACAAAAATGGACACCGGATTCGTGATCAGCGACCTCGACTTAGTTGATAAACCAAATTTCAGCTCGATCGGATGATACAAAAAAAAAAAATCAAAAAACATACCAAATCTACTCGTTGGTCAATTTTTGAAAAAAAATTCGAAAATGGGCGGCTCAGTGGTACAGCATGACAGAGATGAATCCGTCGATTCCAAATTTGCCCTCGGTTTTAAAATCGGAGCAATATTCCCGGAGATATTAGCAGTCAAAGTTTCGACCAATCAAAATGCTTCCTATCTCAAAGTCTCGATCACGTGACTTCTTTTGGCACTTTTTGCAATATAGCAGCTTCCAGAAGGCCTATGAAGTCGGATAAAGTGTCAAAATGGGCTATTTCGCGGTCGTAGAATTCAAATTTATCATTAAAAATTTTCAGGATTGCCAACTTTGCGATATAAAAATTTTATTTCGCAAGATTGGCAACATTGCTTGAAACAAATTTCAAATTTGAAATCTACAACCCCGAAATAGCCCATTTTGACACCTTACCCAACTTCATAGGTCTTCTGGAAGCTGCAATATTGCAAAAAGTGTCAAAAAAAAGTCACGTGATCGAGACTTTGAGATAGAAAGCATTCTGATTGGTCGAAACTTTGATCGTTAATATCTCAGCGAATACTGTACCGATTTTAAAACCGAGGCAGATTTGAAATTGTCGGGTTTGACTAACACGCTAGACCCGTAGACTGCCCATTTTCTAAAAAAAATTTTCAAAAAAGTAGCGAGAAGATTTGGTTATGTTTCCTTGCAGGCAACTTCATTTTATTTTAATTTAATCGAATTTTGAGCATTTGAGCTGAAGGTAAAGACGATTTCTTGCTAATTCGGGGTCGCTCATCACGAATATGAAACCAGATTTGCGATACAATCATTAGTTCGCAAAATAAGTAGCTTTTGATTTAAAAAAAAAAAAAAAACAATAAAAAATCAGAGATGGGTAAAATCCTTTTCAAAAGGATCTAAGATCCAGGTCATTTTTGTAATTTTTTTTTCTTGTCCAAATTGTCAATTTATGTTAAAATTATCATTTTTTGTCAAAATGATGATTTCAAAGTAGAAATTGTATTTCAAGGTAGAAAGTGTCATTTTTGGTCAGAATTTCCGTTTTTCATCAATTG
>FIZU01003971.1:0-45126 GCA_900064475.1 Pseudococcus longispinus
CATTATCTCTGAAATTTTCAAAGTCCAAAAAGTCAATGGAAATCTGAAAATTTTTTAAAGTCCAAAAAAGTCTGACAAAATGCCTAGAACTCAATTTTTCAAGTCGAAAGAGTAAATTTATAACTTGTTTGTCTGATAAAATGTCTAAATGTCAGTAAGTTCAAAAAAGTCTCACAAAATGTCTGAAAATTAGTGTTAGATAAAAAGCTTTTTGACAAAATGACTGATTTGAGCAATGAATATTCTTGAAATTTTTCAAGTCCATAAAGTTGAAATTTTCCAAGTCCAAAAATTAATTTGAGTTTTTAAATATTTTCAAAGTTCAAAAAGTCAATGAAAATCCAAAAAAGTCTGATCAAATGTCTAAAAGTCATCTTCAAAGAATTTTGTGACGGTTTTTCCGGACACGAAAAATAGACAAAATTTTAGGATTAACCCAAGCCATAAGACATATTATGTCAAAAAAAAAAAACATAAAATTCGACGATCAAATTTGTAAATTTCAAAAAAGTTGTAAAAATTGTAAATTTTGTAAAAATCTAAAATTTTGTGAAAAATAAAGATTTTGTAAAAATTCAAAACTTCGTAAAAACCCAAAATTTTGTAAACATTGGAAAACCTGTGAGAATTGAAAATTTTGTGAAAACTTACAAGTTTGTGAAGATGAAAAACTTTGTAAAAATTGAGAAACTTGTGAAATTCCAACATTTTGTGAAAATTGTGCAGACTAAAAAACGAAATGTTTGTGGAAATGGAAAAGGTTATAAAAATTAAAAAATTTGCAAAAATGAAAATTTTTGTAAAAATCAAAAATTTTATGAAAATTGAAAAATTTGGTGAAAAAGGAAAATGTAAAAATCAAATATTTAAAAAAAAATCAAAAATTTTGTGAAAGTTTAAATAAAAATTCTTGTAAAACTTGAAAAATTTGTGAAAATTAGAAAGTTTGTGAAAATCAAAAATATTCGAAAAACTTGAAAAAAAATCAATAACATCGTTAAAAACGTCGTTAAAATTTTTGAAATTTTCATAAACATCGTTTAAAATATTGTTAAGACGATCAAAAAATCACGAAACACTTCGAAAATTCCGTTAAATTTCTTAAATTTTCTTAAAAATGAGTTAAAATTTGTTAAAAAGGTCAAAAAAAAAAAATAAAAATACCAAAAATCTCATCAAAATTGCGAAAATATTCCTAAAAATTGTTGAAAAATGTTGTGAAAGCGGTCGAAATACCAAAAAAGGATGTTGCAACATTCATAAATAATTTTTATATACTTAAAGACCTCTGAAAATTATGTCAAACTGTCGCAAAATCATGAAAACTTGGGGAAGCATTACCAAAAATTTTTCAACAGATTTCAAAATTTTTTCACCTTTTTAATATTATTTTAACTGATTTTTTTGAAAATTTAGACAATTCTAACAACATTTTAGCCAATTTTCATGTCTTTTTAATCATTTTTTCTACATTTCAGATCATTTCTATGAAAATTTTAGCAATTGACACTAGATTTTCAACAATTTTCATGATTTTTTGCAATTCAAGATATTTTAACCAATGACCATTTCAAAAACTTTTACGAAATATTCAACGTATTTCATGATTTTTTCTTCCTGTTTTTACAATATGTTCACTGATTTTTGTGAAAATTTTGACAATTTTAACATTTTTAACGATTTTTATAATTTTTTTTCATTTTTTAAATCGTTGATGTTTTCATTTCTTTAGAATAAATCTATTGTGCTGGTCGTTTGAGCAAAATTTACCTATTTATAAATACCTACTGTATTTAAATAGACTATTTAAATGCATTTTTGAAAACCTATTTAAATAGTCTATTTAATTGATAGGTACAATTTTCTAGTGCGAAATGATAATAAAAATTGATAGAAAAGATACTTACCTATATGCCGAATCAATTGACTGAAAATTTCGATTAGGTATAAAAATGTTGATAAGAAAATACAAAATCATTAGGTAACGAGAATGTAATCCTCACAACGATCAAATCCGTATTCATTATTGTAATGAGGTAAAACTTTTGCCTATCTGTAATATTGAAGGCACTGTATCATCTTGAAATCTTTGAATCTTTGACTAATAAATATTTGACAATTTTTCAGATTATCGAAATGAATAAATGAATAAAAGTAGAGTATAGGAGTGAATAATTACCTATGAACATTTTGTTTACTTTTCCACTTTCAAGCAAATTTTTCAAAATTTAATAAAAATATAAAATTTTGAAATTTGTTCATTTTTAAATTTTAATAACAATTGGATCAATTTTTTCAACTTGCATAAAATTTTACACTTTTATAAGTTGGTGAAAATTCAAATTTTGGGTTTTTTATAATTACGAAATTCACGCAAAGAGTTAGTTGCGCTTTATTTTCGTAGCGTTTTCGTAAAAATTACGAAGGCATGGTGCAGAAAAAAGTGTATTGAAGGAGAGGGGGTGAAACTCAAAAGGCGTCACCAAGAGGGTTGGAATATAAATAAATTTTGATTTGTGATCAATTTACTTGTACTACTTAGTGAATGAATCAAAAGTAGCTTTCGTAGGAATTCTTTTGATTTCGTTTTATACAGGGTGTCTGGTGAGTGGTCTGCCAAACTGGAAATTTCTTTCTAATGACTTCTTGCCCATAATCAAAATTGAAGGTGCAAAGTTATAGAAAAAGTTGAAAAATCTTTGCAATTTTGAATTTTTGAATTTATTTTTAGTATACTTAGCCCCTTCAATTTTGACGATAGACGTAAAGACATCATAACAAAATTTGTTAAATTTTCAAAATACTATTCATAGTCCTCATTGAAATTTGTTTTAGAATTATTTTGTTTCAACTCATCATTCTAGCCCCTTCAAATTTGAAATTAGACAAAAAATTATTAGGATGGAATTTCTTCAGTTTTGGATTTTCTAGTAACTCATTTGACTGAAAATTAGTTTCAACTCAATTTTTTTTTTGAAAAAGCTTAGTTCCTAAAATTTTATAGGTAGGCAACTGTATTCAAATTTTAAGTTTGGCAGACCACTAACCAGACACTCTGTATTTTTACCGTACTATCATATGGTAATATTCGATGATTTATTAATTTTTTTTTTTACAAAAAGAAACTCGAGTATGAGAAAAGTATGCTTATTTCGTAATGTATTCGAATATAAATGTTTATGAATTATTTGTGAAACTGGCATCATCTGGAGCGATACCCACTCAACACAGCGAGCTTTCCAATATGGAAAAGTTTTCGATACTTTTATATATTTTTCGTTTCAATATTAATATCTATCTACATTGTGTTCTGCTAACGAACGATATATTTTTTTAATTAAATACGAGACCGAAAGAAATATCTGAAATGAGATCACAAGCGATGTTTTTTTTTTCAAAATTAAACATACGTCGCAGTTCTACGTACCAATATACTTAAAACAAACGAATAAAAATTTTTCACACGTATCTTGGCGTTTACTCTTCGACATCCACGTGAAAATAAAAAATTGAAGTAGCTAGAAAAAAAAATGATGAAAATGAAAATTGGCACGTTTAGGTAAATTTCATCGTTAAATTACGTGCTTCGTTGAATATCATGTAATCGACCTAACCTTTAGTATAAAAATTACCCAGAAAACGGAATTATTTGCTGGTTACATTGTATAGCCTACTCGTATTTGTCACATAAACAAACAAGAGAGGCCGACCGGTGCTGAATGCAGGTACCTCCGAGTCCGACGACGACGAAAGAGGTAATTTTTAATTAAAAATGCTCACAGTAAGAAAATGTTTTGAGCAGATGACGTTAAAGCTATTTCATCGAATTAGGTGAAAGTGAATATTTCAGCATGTTGCCCTTCCTGCGAGACTTTCCGGCGCGATTAATCTGTGTGTTTCTTGTTCCGCATTAAGAGCATTATAGCCGTATCTTTATTTATTTTTTAAAGCGTATCTATTGTAGATGGTAAAATACGAGGCGCGATTTAGCATCATGTGTATAAGAAGGTCTAGCCGCGACCGATTACACAACTTTGCCAGCGATGGCATTGTTGCACGGTAATGTGCGTCTTGTCAGCATTCACACAATTTAATGAGTAGATTATCAACGGCGATATCCATTTTTTTTCCTTCACTATTCTCGATCCAAAAACCTAATGACAAAATTAGAAAACCAAGTTCAAACGTTCCTAAGAAACTTGTTTACGATAATTCCAAAGTAGGCGGTATTAATTATTATAATTGGAGTAATGAGATGTATGTTTTGGATTTTTAACGATTAGAATACAATTAGACTATTAACGCTGCCGGATGACTCGCGTTTCACTTTCTCTGCGATTCTTTGTTATATTAGATTCAGACCAACGAGAGGGATTGGGGAGAACGTGTGAAAATTTCTGAAAAATTATACATTCGCGATGAAATTTTAAATGGCATTTTTTAACTCATCATTTTTTATTATTTGTTACAGGTAACTGAATTGTGTAATTTTATGAAATTAGCCCAGTCAAATAAGGAAATGGAATTGCGTTTTGAGCTATCAAAGATTTTATGATTTTAAAATCTTCCTTCGGGTCACCAAAAAGTTCGCAAACCTCACCACTCGACAACTCCTTCAAATGTGGACTTCAAGTGACTCCCTAGTTGTTTTTTGTTTATAACTCTTCAAATATGCATTTAAGAAAAAAAATTATCATAACTAAAATTGAAGTACATAAAATTTTCAACAAAAAAGGTAATATTCATTTTTTTCGAAAAGTGAACGGGTGGCGCAAAAACACGCGTCAAAATATACAGGGTGAAAAAAAATAAAATTATCCCTCTTTTTACGAATAGGTTATAATTTCGGGGGAAACCACATGTTGGTGAATGATCACACACCATTGACCCTCCAAAAAATTCTCACCCCCTCCCTCGATGTGCCTCATATGTGGACGCCTGTGAAACCCTATTTCTTCAAAATGCTAATAATTTTTCAGGAGTGCCCAAAATGAAAAAAAAAGTTCAAATAAATATTAAAGGTGATAAAATTTCCTACAAAATCGCTCTATTACTTTTAGCACCAAACCTGCAAAAAAGTCACAAAATTCCGTGACACTGACTTTTAGACATTTTGTCAGACTTTTTGATTTAAAAATCAGAGTAACTTTCCAACATTTTATCAGGCAGATTTCTTGGGATTGAAAAATTTCAGAGATCACGCTGACTTTCAAACTTTTTTGAACTTGAAATTTTTTAAGAATTCAAATGAATTTTTAGACTTGAAAAATTTCAAGAAAAATTCAAACCAAAATATTGTGAAAATTGGTGAAAATTTTGGCAGTTTTTACGAGAATTTCGACGAATTTTATGATTTTTTTGATCGTTTTTGAATTATTTTTCATGGTTTTTATGAAAATTTCGGCAATTATAACAACAATTTCGACAATTTCTATGATTTTTTGATTTTTTTTCATATTTGAAATGGTTGTTATGAAAATTTTGACATTTTTACGAGATTGTTCACAGTTTTCAAGATTTTATGACCATTTTTACGACATTTTCATTCATTTTTATAGCAATTTCAATAATTTGTACCACGTTTTCAACAATTTTTATGGGTTTTTGGTTGACATCGATGATCAGTTTGTTACCTAACGTTGACTTCTTGACATTTTGTGAAATTTTTTTAAACTTGCTGACTTTTAGACATTTTGTCAGATTTTTTTGGACTTGGAAAATTTTCAAATTTCCATTCATTTTTTGGACTTCGAAAATTTCAGCGATCATGCTGATTTTTAGACATTTCGACTTTCTGTGCTTGAACATTTTTTTCAGATTTCAAACGATTTTTTGTACTTGAAAAATTTTAGAAATTCTGACTTTTTTGATTTTGAAAAATTTTATCAAGTGCCAGTTGACTTTTGGATTTGGAAAAATTTAGATTGTTTCAAAATTTGACTTTTGAACATTCTCGAGACATTTTTAAAGTCATTTAAATTGTAAAAATTTTTTCAAGCTCAAAAAAGTCACACAAAATATTTAAAAGTCATTGTAACGGATTTTCGTAATGGATTTTTTTTGAAAAATTTTTAAAATTCAATTCCCAAGCACAAAAAGTCAGTTGAAATTTTCCAAATTCAAAAAAGTCCGATAAAATGTCCAAAAGTCAGCCTTAGGTAAAAAGCTCTCTGACGAAATGCCTGATTTGAATGATTGACTCCCAGCCATAAGAAATACCCATGTCAAAAAGTGAATGAAGCCGTTCTGTAGGAAATTTCACGTACTTCAACATTTATTTGAAATGGACAATTTTCATTTTTTTTTCACCCTGCATATTTTGACGCGTATTTTTGCGCCACCTGTTCACTTTTTGAAAAAAATGAATATGACCTTTTTTGTTGCAAATTTTATGCACTTTAATTTTAATCATGGTCAATTTTTTGTTTAAACGCATATTTGATGAGTTATAAGTGAAAAACAACGAGAGGGTCACTTTGAGTCCACATTTGAGAAAATTTTTGCGGGATGAGGTTCAGGGAATTTTTGGTGATCAATCAGGATACCCAAAAGAACATTTTAAAATCATAAAATCTTTGATGTCTCAAAATGCAATCAACTCCATTTTATGGTATAATTTTACTGGTCTAAATGGAAAGAATGGCGGTATATTGAGCCCAATACACAACACATTGAAGAGTTAATGAATTTTATAGACGGATGTAAATCTACGTACCTACGAAATATTATACAACGATTACTCAAAAGCGGAGCAACGAAAAATGAATGAAATTAACTGACCTAGAATAAGTATCAATGATACTGAGAACATCGGCATCAACCGATGATGTAAGTAACGAATTGCTTTTATTATGTAAATACAAACGGACATTATAAATCGGACATTTTACTTTAAGAAAATTTAATTTGAATATTCTATTATTATCTTTTTTCCTTTCCAAAGGGAATATCTAAACTCGCAAATTGAATAATTAATTGATCATTATTGTGTCATTTCTGAAGTAATATTTCCTACTTTCAATGTGGTAACTCTGCATCTCTACATAATAAAAATTGGTACAATTTCGTAAAAAATATATCACTCTATATTAAAAAAGAAAAAAAAAATTACAAAAAAATGATTTCATCAAACAAGAGAAAGAAAAAAAAACCTTATAAAATCTAGACACTTAAGACGATAAAAATTAAGTATAATTACACTGTACAGTAAATTAGTAATAATTGATTTTTAAATGCTTATAACGTAACATTTCTTTTATATTTTCAGGGTATTGTGAATATATAGTAAGATACGTATATGTTGCAACACGGATGAGATATTTTCTATTCATCTGCAAGCGCGCATCGTCCATTAAAAAACCTTCTCAACAAGTGCATACTCTAATGAACTTAATATTCAGTGTGCGCATTCGAACGAAACTGGTTTGTAATAAGATTTTTTTTGGTAGTTTTTTTTTTTTAGTAACTAAAATAACGATCGATTTGCAACCTAATTCGTGCGAAATTTCGTAATTCGACTCGAGACGTACCAGCAAAATACACATATGGCAACTTTGGTTCAACAGTACCTCTTCTTGACTCTCCTCTTTTTATAAGACTCGTTAGGTATACCTAACCATCGACCGATGTATTTCGATTTCGATTTTTTTTTTGCAGGAATGGTTCGTATGACAGTCTTTTACTAAGAAGAGGCGAAGAGTTTTGAAATTTAGTAAGGACTCGCTGATCCACTTGGCGAGAATGATGGTGATGGCGCTGGTACTCCGTAGGAATCACCTGGTGCCGATGGTGCTGAGCCTCCTGATGGTGGACCATATTCTGAACTTATCGAATTCGGGTATCCTTCTTGTTTCTGTAAAGAAAAGAAGAAAATGTGATAAGAGGTTTGTAGTGTATTTAGCTTGTCTGCTGGTCAAGTTTTATGTACTGATAATTTTGAACTTGAATTGCGTGACGGTGCTTGATGACCTTACAAGGTCGGTGTATTTGGTTCACTATCGCAAGCAAGTTTTAATAATTCATCGCTGTAGTGGAAAAATACACCTTGGTGTGAAATTTATACGGTCAAGAGATAATGCACGTTTCACATGTGCAACGTGTGGAAGTGATGAGATAGCTGATTCTATGGTTAGATTTTCGAATGTTTTTGTTGGTATAAGATTGGTATTGTTGGATCGTTTTGTAGTAGATATGACCACTGTGTCTAATTTTTGCGAGATGGTGCTGATTTGCGAGTTGGAAGAAAGGTGTTGATTTTCAATTGCTTTGGTATTTAAACCATGAAGCTTGGAGCTAGTTTTAGAATTTTCTCCTGGGGCGGGGGAGGGGTGATATAAATTGCTTATTTATGATTACATATATTTAATCGATTTTCATTTCCATTCAGGGACGAACTGATTAAGTTGGCTTGGTGCAGGAAACGGAGACTGAAATTTAAAAGTTCTGACTTTGATAGAATTTTTTCGAATTTTCTGACTACACCGGCAATTTTTTTCTCTCTCAACATCATAGATGAGTAAAATCATTTACAAACAAATCATAAAAATCATGATTGAAATCATTGAGGTGAATGATTTCAATGTGATGATTCAAAATTATTTTTCTTCGTGTGAGAAAAATCATTTAAATGAAATCACGATCTAAATCATTGATGTGAGCTAAAAATGCAAAAATTGGAAGAAATCTGCAGGGATTGTCTAAAGCCACAAACTTCACAATTATGTACACTGGTCCAAAAGAGTTTCAAATTTCAAGATTTTTTTTTAAATTTATGATTTTCTTGAATCATGATTTTTATAATGGGAAAAATCATGTTTTAAACCATAATTTTGAATCATTTTTTATAAAATGATTTTCATGATTTTCAGGAATTTTGAAAATGATATCATAACTTAGATTTAATGTCATTTTGAGAATGATTTTGCACTTCCCTGCTTAAAAATGTAAAATTTCCCACATTATCCAAGAAAAGAGATCAACATTTTCATTAAGTTTTTTCATTCAACCTTAATACATTATACCTACTTATTACTTGGTTTTTCATTAAAATGCCTTTTTTTTCAAAAAGGAGAGTGATTATACCTCAAATAACCCCCCCCCCAAATCCACCTTGATGAACCTTAGTAATGGATCCTGGAATGGCTCGAATTTGGTTACAAAATCAGAGGAATCATTTTTATGGAAAATGTGGCTTCAAAACCAAATTAACATTATATCAAAACGTTTATTCCAAAATTCTTTTTGAAAATAGGGGGGGGGGGAGTTGAGTACAATTTTGAAAATTTCGAGTGTGATAAATTATTCGTATGTGAATTTTGTTGAATGACTCCTGAAAAATTATTTTTGTGACTGTCGAAACTGAGTTGTAATAATTTTGATGCAGTTTCATGCATGCCTCTGTTCATTTGAATTTAAACATGGAATTAAGACAATCACAGTGATTATCATTCTTCTGCTGATTCATTTAGCATATTTAATACAGTTTTTAATATTTAATGTCAAAAAATTAGGCCAATCATATCGAGAGAGATTTTAGTGTTTTCTGATCAATATTTTTTAATATAACTCCCGAAGAAAGCAATTTTGAAAAATTTTCACGATGACTTGTTTTGAAGGAAATAAAATTGCCTTCCGAATGATACACTTTTTTTTTTAATTTTTGCAATTTTTTCATTTCTAAGGTCATAGTAACAAATTTTTTCATCCTTTTCATGCAAAATTGTACGAAATAAAAAAGTAATCATCTTATTCAAGAGCTAATTTTATCCTCTTTCAAACAGTACATTACGAAAAGTTTCCAAAATTTCTTCGTTCTGAAGATATACCTACAAGAGAAAATGCTGGATGAGAAAATAATAAACCTTCGAGCGTAGAATACAATACGTGACCTTCTCATCAGCAAGTAAAAGTTTTAGTGGAAACAAATAGAAGAAAATACAGCTATACATTTACGTAGTCTGATAAAAAAATTCTGTCAAGTGACAAATCTTTCACGTGGCTCCCTTGATAGAATTTTCTATGGTCGAGTTAACGTGTGAAGGCGTATTGGTGTTTTATTCGATTTATGTTTGGTTTGGTCCCTATTGTTTTTAATGGAAAAAAATTCTTGTTTATTCAATCGACTGGTTAAAAATTTCGATGTGCAATAATTTTAAAATTCTTTTAAATCTAGATCCTCCTATTGAAGGTTAATTTACAATAGGTTTATAGAATACGTTTTATGGATTTTGTGACGGGAGGAGGGGGCGGGGGGGGGGTCATTCCCAAAATTTCTAATTCTCAAGAATTATCACCACTTATACTCGTACATCATAAAGAGACCTACATAAAAGGATCCTCCAAAATAAACCATAGAAAAAGATAATCAAATTTTGACAAGTGTGATCAAAAACAAATTCAAAATGAAAAAATGGTTTTTTTGAAGTCTTCAAAACACAATAGAGATGATTTTGTTTGAATCAGTGATAGCATAAATAATTTTTTCGTTACGTAATTTTACAACGTATAAATATCATGACCATTTCCTATATTTTTTGATTATTTCAATTTTATTGTGCTTTATACAGGGTGTCTCGGGAATCGCCTGACATAGATGAGATTTGACATGGTACTGTAAAAAAAATTCGGATGAGCAATGAGCGCGTTGCCTATCTCAAATTTTGAAGGAGAAGTTTCTTTTTTAAAAAATCAAAAAGTAAGTAGTAGCATAGTAGGTACTTTGAAAAGTGAAAAATTGTTGTAAGACTCATTTTTTTGCCTAAAATAAAAATTAAATGTGTTATAAAAATAATTTGAAATAAAAATTTAAAAAAAAATTCACATTTCTTTTGCCTAAAATTAAAATTGAAAGGATTTTACACTCGAAGTAAATTGTAAGGTTCAAATTTTTTCAAATTTTACTACTTTCTAGTTTCTATGTTATTTAGCCCCTTCAATTTTTATTTTAGGCACAAAATATCTATAAAAAGAATTGTTCATTTTTCGAAGTACCACTCATTCCAGCGATTGAATTTTTTCTAAAAAAATTTTCCATTTCAAATAATTTTTTATAGCATCTTTAATTTTGATTTAAGGCAAAAAAAAGAAGAACATTACACCAATTGCTTATTTTTCAAAGTTGGCAGTACTTATTCCATCGATTGATTTTTTTAAATAATTTTTTTATTTCAAATTATTTTTATAACCCCTTCAATTTTGAACTTAGACAAAAAATCATGTAATGAAAACTTGTTCATTTTTCAATGTATTATGCATTTCTTTCTTTGAATATTGGATTTGATTCGATTTTTTAGAAAGAAATTCGCTCCTTCAATATTCAAAATAGGCAACATGTTCATCTGAGTTTTTTTTTCAGTGGTACCCTGTTGTATTTAATTTAATTTTCGTAAAAACAAGCTTCATAATTTTAAATGGAGTAATAGATGTTAGGTATAGGTGTACCCGTATCAGAGATTAAAATGACGTCATGTCACGATCAACAGAATTGTTATCAAATAACGCTCTAAAAAGCTTTATTGTTTTTTTGTCAGTATGCCTTTTTCAAATTTTTTTCAAAATAACAAAAATTCTTTTCGTTATTGCAATTTAATTTTTTTTTATTTTCCGGATAATGTAGTTTTATTGTAAAATTTTGGTGGGGGGGGGGGGGGGGGGGGATAACAAAACAAAGTTTCGACGGATTGCAAATCCCAAAATTGTTTACAATCTTGTAGCAAGGAGGTTCAAAATCGAATGGAAATATTCGTGAACCGGTTTCAAAAACTTGCAAACCATTTAAAAAAAGGAAAAAACAGATGTTCAAAAATGTTTGTTCAAAACGGAAATTTAAGCCTTAAATCCTTCAAAAAATGATCAGGTAACTGGTTGTGGAAACCATCGAACCGGTTTCAAAAACATAAGAGCTAGATCCTTGGTGTTCCATTAAGTTCTTTTTTTTTTAATTTGAAACAATTTTTAAAATAACGTTACATGTCTCAAAAAAAAATCTGCAACGTTATTTAGAACGAAAAGAATTGAAAAATCATGAAAAAAGTGACGAAAGTTGTCACTAATTTCATTCTAGTTCTACTTTACAGTTTTTTCCACTTTTTTCATTCATTATGCCATGCCGTCACTTTTTCTGACCTTATCTGATGAACAATCAGAGAATACATTTTGAAAGTTGGACAGAAATTGTCCTAGATGGTTAATTATTATTATCGAATACTGATTTTGATACTTTATCATTGCAGACTGCAGAGAACTATGAGTAAAATGACACTCAAGAGACCAAGACCAACATTTATACATCTCGAAAAATAGTAAGTATAGTTCGTGAGGAATGAAAGAAAGTCCAGATGTATATCGATGTTTTACCAATTACACGCGAGCATTCATAGATCTACTGGAATTACTCACGATAATTTTTCTAAAATGACTTCATAAATACGTGTATACCGACTATAAACAAGATAAAGCTCATGGCTATGAATCGTGAAGCACTGAAACACATGGATATGTAAAGCTACTGTACTCAACATACAGTACTACAACATTACACTGCTGAAAATTCGATCGCAATGTTCTGAAAGTGAGAAAGGAAAAGTGCACATTCACGCTGTGGAGTTGTCAGTGTATGTATGTACAATGAATAGGGACAATATTACGTCACTCGTGGGTACCTTTACCTATGCTACATCGCACAAGCGACAACGACATCGACATGACGCTGAGCTGGGAGTAACGGCGATGTTTCTATGCTACTCATCCGCTTCCTCATTAAATTTATCTATATTATAGCTTCACCGTGCGTTGGTAACAAGGCGAGATAAACAAGCCGAGTTAATTGTCTCGGCGATTAACCGTTTCTTTACGTTAATAACCTTCCGACACGCGGACTTCGTTTTAAGGTCTCGTTGTCACTTTCATGTTATTTGACTACCTATTCGGATAAGAAACGGAAACCTTACCTGAGTCTTGTATCGAATAAAGTATACTTCTGGTTTGGATGGCTGAGTTGGTGCTGGAGTTGGGATAGTGATTTCAGGAGCTTCATCTGGTTTCTTGACCAATACGTAGATTAACGTTTTCTGTTCCGGAGGCGGTGGCAAATTCGGGATATCTGGTACTTGAGGTGGTGGTGGCGTTGGTGCTTTGATGAATACGATTTTGTAATGTTTCTGAGGAGGTGGCGGTGGAGCTTGGGGTCTTTTTGGAGCGTAATACGTGGGTTCTGGAGGAGGCACGTGGACATACACGTGTTTATGGATCACCGGGGGCTGGGCTGGCTGAGGAGGTGGTCCATATTGGGGTGCCGGGCCTCCTCCACCTCCGGTAATAAAAGATCCGCTGTTACCGTTGCCGATCGGTGCTGCGTAGCTGTCTAATTGAATTCCACCGTTTCCGCCGCCGTTGAATCCTCCGACTGGTAATTCAGGCCGGCCAAAGGCTATTCCCAACGAGCTGACGACCTGTAAGATAGAATTCTTCGCGGTTAGTTGCCAATTTATCCAACTCTCCGGCGACTATTAAAATTTTCATTTTAATTTCTCGTCCCGATGAACTCGCTTAACGCTGGGGCTTCCAATGCGAACGGGTTAGCGAGAAAAATTATTGTTGTTTTTAACTTTTTATTACCCCGAAGCATCCCGAAGCGGTCTCTTAGCGCGAAATATTTTTTTTCCCGCGGTTATTCGACCACGAACGACGCTTGGCGAATAAAACAAAAACAATATTTCTCCAAAGTTGAAGCAAACCATGAATATAAAAATTTAATCACGGTTTTGACTTAAATCAGCTTTCCGCGTAGGTGCCATCGCTCTTTCTAAACTGGAATTTTTGAATAAACTTTGCAAAGAATTGGTGTACCGTATAAATATTAAAAACATTTTTCCGAAAACGTTACCGTGCTATTTACAAATTTGACATCGGATTGAGGTTCGCGAGAAACTAATTGTTTTGAAAAATCTTCCCTCGGCAAAGCTCAGTCAGTGTGCATATTTTTGTTTAATATTAAATTTTTTGTCTGGTCTTGGTATTTATCTAGAAAAATTCCAACCCTTTTAATCTTATTAAAAATAATTTCTAATTTCTAGCCACATTGCTCCCAATTTAATATTTTACCGGTGATGTTACCCATTACTTAATTACGTATAGCTCGTAATCTCTCTTATACCAGGCACATACCAGAAGAAAGCTAAAAAGAAAATAATTAAATATTCATATCATATTCGTATATCGATGGTCATAATCCATGCTCGTAATGTAACAAGTGCGTCGTGCATATAAAAAAATTCTAATTCCTCGAATACCTCTACCTAGTTCATATTACGTTATGCATCAATGTGAACATTTGCATTACTTAGCTACTTCGAAGCGTTTCATAAAAAAAGGGAAAATACTCGCAAGTGTGAATCATTTAGGCAATTTTTCCTAACTAAATTATATAAAAAATCATCTCGAGCTCGCTGGAATTTAAATTAAGTACCTATTTGATTTTAATTTAGTAACGATAATTATCAAATTAACATACAATGTCCGGTGAGAGTTTCATAGTTTAGTGCTGCAACATCTAATGCATTTAATTTTCCTTTTGCTCGAGAAATCGAATTTTTTAGTTTGGAATTGTGCTCGTCAAATGAAAAGCAAAATTTTAAATTGCTTTGAAATTTATTCCGAGTGAAGAAAGAAATAGGATTTATGCTCGTTATGTTCAAAATTCATTGTTGATCACAAAGTGAAAACAAAATTTATACGTTTGTTTGTATTTTGTTTCTTAAATTAATACGAATGATAATTTTTCAGTGCAAATCAGCGAAAGTGAATTCAGCATTATCTAGAAGTATGTGGCAATGTTTGTTATGGAGAGGATTAGAGACAAAAGTCAGTTTAAGATGAATATTTATTTCATAGAAACTGAACTCGCATAAAATTTAATTTAAAAGCTCATACGAGAAAGCAACAAATTTCATAATCGAGCTATTTCATTTTTTTTTTTTTGTAAAACAAAATGAATTTTGAATGACAAACATCTTCCTAAGTTGCCATAGCCTTGATTTCATTATGAGAAATGATGGGGTATGCGAAGAGAACCTATGAATAAAATTATCCAAAAAATAATGAAAAGATGGGAAAAAATAATTCAAACGTTGTAGAAAGTTCAGTGAAAAAATTCCCACAATTTTAGGAAAAACCCTAAATAATGAATAACCCGAGTGCAGTTTTCGATCTTTTTCCTGGTCATATTATTCTATTTCAATAGAAAATCAATTTTACAATCATCACTTATTCTTCATATTGATGAAATGTCAAAAAATTCTTCAATAAATTCTCAAAATAATGATATTTTCTTATAATGCTGTTCGTAGAAAAGAAGTGTGATTTGTTTTCTTTCAATATTTGACCAGACCTGTAAGTAACATAATTTTCGATAGGTACCTGACATTCATCATTCCATCAAAAATTTAACAAAAATATATTTTACAATTTTAATTTTTCAAATTGCAACAAAGTGTCATATTTCTGTTAAAAACTTCTTTTTGCAAAATGAACCAAATGAGCTTCAACCCAGCTAAAGTCACCTTAAGGACAAAAAAAATTGGTGCCACTGCTAAGAAACAAAATTTTGTGAAAATTATTGAAAATGTTTAAAAGTAGATAGTTCAAATTTCATAAAAACGTTGAAAATTTCCCTGAAAATCATAAAAAATCTTGTAAAATCAAAAATTCATGAAAGTTGTTGAAAATTTTGTAAAAGTCATTGAATTTGTCATAAAATTTGGTAAAAATATTGTAAAAGTGGTAAAAAAAATCACAAATCAATGACGAAAATTGTAAAAATTGTTGAAATTTAAATAAAAATTACTGAAAATATGAATAAATGGTCAAAGAATTATGAAAGTCATCGAAAATGGTGTTGAAATTGAAATTTTTTTTACAAAAATCAGTAAAAACCTTGCTGAAAAATTGAAAAAAAAATTATGAAAAGTGTAAAAAAAGTCGTAAAAATTGTTGAAAAAATTGTAATAGTGGTTAAAATACTACTAAAAACATTAACATTCTCACAAATTTTCAAAAAAATCAGTTTAAAAACGCAAAAATGGTGAAAAGTCAAGAAAATTTTAACGCTCGATTCGAAATTTTCCAAAAATTTAATTATTTTTTGCCCATTTTCCCAATGTTTTTAGTGAATTTTTTTTTGAAAATTTCGACAATTCTAGAAATATTTTCGACGATTTTCATCATTTTTTGACCATTTTTTCTATATTTCAAATGATTTTTATCAAAATTTTAACAATTTTTAGGAGACTTTTGACAGGTTTCTTGATTTTGTGGCCATTTCTACGACATTTTCATCAATTTTATGGCATTTTCAATAATTTTTATCGCAAATGGAACAATTTTTATGATTTTTTGACCAATTTCAAAACTGATCTTGAAAATAACATTTTTTTTTGTTTTGCTTTCAAATCAAATTTACAATCTGAAAATTTTCAAGTTCAAAAAGTCATCTATCAGGGTTATAAAATTTCGTGATGCAAAAACCTAATCCAAAAATTTTCTTGACACCCCTCCTCCCTTGTCAAAGACATGCATGTCAATATCTTGAGCAATTTTTATGATGTTTTATAAAAATTTGATACTTAATTACGGCATTTTTTGGGTTTTTTGGTAATCAATAAAATATTTTCATTTTTTTTGATAATTTCAATGGCACTGTAATAATCCATCTGATGAATTTTGAACAATTATCATGATACTTATTTCGACTCCCCCCCCCCCCCCCCCCCCCCCCCCCTAATCTTAATCTTTCCCAACAGTATTAAAAAAATTTACCTACTGATTTTTTTAAGTTATGAAAACGACACGAAAAAATGAAACGTGATTTATAGGCATTTTGTCACAATCTAGAATTTTAGAAGTTGGAAATTTTCAGACTTTAGATTTTTTGGACTTGAAATTTTCGGAGATCGATCGCGCTGACTTCTAGACGTTTTGTCAGACTTTGGGCTTGGAAAATTTTTTGAGACAGGCAGATGACTTTTTGATCTTGGAAAACTTTATGATAACTTGAAAAAAATTATGCAAATTTTCAAAAGTCTGAATATTTTTGCATATTTTATCAATTTTAAGGGAATATTAGACGATATTTTGCCAAAATTTCCCTAAAACAAAATTTCTTCCAGTTTTAAAAAAAAACTTTGAATACCTACCAGCTAAAAGTCAAAAAGTTGAAAGTTTGTTCATTGTGTAATAGATCAAATTCCCTTTAAAATGAACCCGATGACGTTAGGGAATATTTGTGCTTATTTCTCGATTTTAGGGAATATTTTTGCACATTTTCCGCTTTTAATGGAATATTTTTAATGATAATATTTTAATACTTCGGTAGGTATTAATAAATAAGTTGAAAGTGATCCTCATTTTGGCTAGCCTCCTTCAACGACAGTGGTTAAGAGTTTTTCTCAAACTTTTTATAAGCATTTATGGATCCATCAAGTTCATATTTTAAAGAAGAATTATTTGGTACAATATTTTATTTTTGATCGATTATTAGATCAAAAAGAACTTTATTTTTAATATGATAACCTAGATATTAGATTAAAAAGGGATATTTTTTAATTTTCACAAAGTTTGAAAATGATTAAAATTAGCATTTAAAATTTTTTTTAGTTGCTGGTTTTTTGGGAGGGGGGAAGAGGTTATTGGTGATTCAAATGAGGAGGTCAATGTAGAATCTTCTATCACACTAATTGATATAGACCCTATTAATTTCAGAAATGTATCGTTATTCGACTACGTATGTAGGTACCCAAGTTTTATAAATGTTTTCTTTTTACAGATCGAACATCACGAAGAGAAATCGTCGTCCATAAATAATGGAAAATTTTATAATTGTTTTAATTTGCGCGGCACGATAATGTCAACGAAATCAACTATCTGCCAACAAGTTAACAGCATCACTCGATGCTAATGGATCAAAAGAAAAAGGAAAACACACCGCCATATCCGGTATATCTAAAGGTAAGAAGAAAAAAAATCAAATTTACGTACTCATATTAATTCTATCGAACAACAAGCACGAAAGGTAACCTCTCTATTGTAATTTAAACCCTTTGGTCAGCACGTTTACCCGGTAACCCAGTAGCAAAAACCTATAAATATTCTAGTCCACCCGCAAACCTGATTTTCAATCCAACACTCTTCTTCCGTAAGCCTGGCGTGATGCCTATTGCTAAATCTAGTCTAGCAATTAAACCAGGCGACTAATTAGTGTCAAACTAGCTTTAAAATAACGAAGAAGTTAATCAAGTTTGCCAATATAAAGTCGTGATTCGTTTTGGCATTTTTAATGCTAAAATTATCTAATTATCATAATCAATTTATACGAACACAGTTCCTATGTAAAATATGCTGCCATCCGAGCTAGAAATTATACCAAATGTTGTATTTCGTAATCGAGAGGCGCATTCCAATGATACCCAGCCACGCTTTGGAACTTTATTCCTCCTACGAACTGGTTTCCTAAACTATTGGCGATTCGTTTGTTATTGTTTAATTACCATTTGATCGAGATTCCAATACAAATTCCCATTTATAGCCCAGTGTACTATTTTGCAATACGATTGTGCTACTTTGAAAAATATTAATCGTTCGGCCATGTAACCAAGCCCACCCACGTAATTGCAAAAAAAAAAAAACACAAAACGCACGAGTTTATGGGAACTCGATGGTTTTTGATTAAAATTAATCGCGGAGAAAGTTTATATTTATAATTTTTCGTATTTTATTTCCGCGATGATAAGTTTTTATGGTGGAAGCTTATGTTTGGTTTATCAGAACACGTATTTATGATGGCGAAACTGTTGGGGGAGGGGAAAAAGTTACTCAACTGTAAAAGCTTTTTTAGTAGAAGGTCTCGTGACTGGCGAACGTAACGTTTCGTTATTTTGATACCCAAGAAATTAAGACGATGGAAGAGCTCCAAAAATAAAGCTACGTATTCTTCGTTTTTCGTACAAAATGGAAACATTTATCATTACTTTGTATACCCTGATGGCGCTGCAGCAGCGACCAAGCTGATAATTTCGTCTTATCCGAGAGTAAAAACGTTGATAAGTATCTCAACTTTCTACACGTCAAAAATTTCGCTTTCCGATGGATTATGAAATCTTAGGTACTGGAAAAGAACAAAATATCTTCAGACGAGCGCTAATTATATTTTAATTTGGGTACATTCGTTCGAACCAATACTAACTTTACCTATATATTTCCTGTTATATGAATTTTTCCCTCATCGCCTTGCACTGGTATTTATTTGGAATTGCACCATATTCGTCATACGATGAGGAAAGAACTCCTTTCTACTATTTTGGTCTCTCGTTGACGCAACAGCCCGTATTACTTAGATGGTCTTTTAAAAGATTTGGGATTTTATTTTCGATGTGGGTAAACTTATACACGGTTTCGTCTATACGTACGTGGGTTTAATGCGAAATTTCCAAAGAAAAATGTTCGAATTTTAGACCAGATACCACTCTGTGTCCGGCGAGGAGCTTTTGCGGTGGCCATAAATAACGTTTTAAGTTTTTTTAATGCGTTGTAAACGCAGCGAATGTTGGAATCTGGCCAAGTTATTTTTCAAAATGAAAATATCAACTGAGTAAATAACAAATTTTCGGGGCGGTTTTTATCCTTTGTTTATGTATACGTAGATGAAGCTGCCTGCGTTCCTGGTGGCGGCTTTTATTCAAGTATTTGTTGCCGTTGCAACATTTTATGAACGCGTATATTTTAATTACGTGGCGGAAATTAATGGATGTTTTATCGCCGCCAGTCGCGATGAATAGATTTTTGAAAACGTGGCGTAATCATTAATTATGCCCGAAAAATTTCAGCTTAGCGGTGTTTCAGAAGTATTAAGCAATTTACCCCGGAAAGACGAAAGTATTAAAAAATACGATGTAATATTTCGATTATATCGATTTTCGGATTTTAGTGTAATTAATATGATTGTGGGAATAGATATTGGTATCCAGGAAATAGATATCGATGTGTACGTATTACTTTTCTCTAAATATGAATTTTTATTGATCAAGTATAAACTTTCTTCTATTTGAGAGATTTTGATATCGATTTTCTAAAATTATATTGCACGTAGGCAGACCCAGAGGCGTGTTTCAGGGACGATTGGGATTTACGTACTCACCATAAAGACTGAAATTTTTAGAAAATTGTGAAATTTTAGTTTTTGAATGCCTCTACACTTTCATTAATTTCTTTAACCGTGACATTATTTCTTATTTGTGGAAATTTTAATTTTTTCACCCTGTATATTTTGACACTTGTTTTTGCGCCACCCGTTGACTTTTCGAAAAAAATGAATATAACCATTTTTGTTGCAAATTTTATGAACTTCAATTTTAGTTATAATCATTTTTTTGTTTGAACGTATATTCGAACAGTTAAAAGCGAAAAACAATGAGGAGGTCACTTTTAATAAAATTTCATAATGGTGAGCGTTTTTGCACCACCCGTTAACTTGTAGAAAAAAAAGTAGTGAAGCGGTTTTGTGGGAAATTTTACGCTCTTCGACATTTATTTGAACTTTTTTTCCATTTTGGGCACGGCTGAAAAGTTACAAGCATTTAAAAAAAAGGAGGTTCATAGGTATCCACATATGAGACACATCGGGGGGGGGGGGGGGGGAGGAATTATTCTGAGGTCTACGGTGTGTTATCATTCGTATACACGTGGTCTCCCCCAAAATCATAATCTATTCGCGAAAAGAGGTTAAATTTTCATTTTTTTCCACCATGTATATTTTGACCTGCGTTTTTGCGCCACCCGTTTACTTTTCGAAAAAAATGAATATGACCTTTTTTGTTGCAAATTTTATGTACTTCAATTTTAGTCATGATAATTTTTTTGTTTAAATGCATATTTGAAGAGTTATGAAAGAAAAACAACGAGGAGGGGGTAAGGGGTCAATTGGGGTCCACATTTTGGGGGAGTTCCCGAGGTGTGAGGTTCGGGAACCTTTTGGTGGTTAATCAGTACACCCGAAAGAACATCTTAAAATCAAAAAATTCCTTATTTGTCTGAGCTAGTTGTCGGTCTCAAATATTCAATAACTCCTTCAATATTGACAATAGGCAAAATTTTCAAATAACCAATCTTGTAGATTTTAATAAGTTCTAGAAGATAAATCATCTTCAATTTTTCCCGATCTCTCATAATAAACAAAGTACAGACCGATGAAAGTTTCAAAGCACTATTATTCCTTCAAAATGACCGATAGGCAAAAAATTCAAGGAACAAAATTTGAAGCTGAAAATTAGTACTATACACTGATATTATCAAAGTCAGAAAAGCACTGAAAAACTGCTGAATTTAGCTTAAAAGTCCACTTTTTTACGTTAAAATTTCAGGGTTGATGAATGCTCGAGAATTTTCTTTCGCGGAAAAATTCCAAGAAAATTCTCATGTATTGAGAATATTCTCGAGCATTTAAACATATTCTTTTTTTACTTAAAATTTGGTGAAAATATCGTAGAAGTGGGCAAAAAATCACGAATTAAATCCACAAAAGTTGTAAAAATTGTCGAAATTTGCCTTACCTAACAATCATTCAAAATAAGATAAAAATGATATAAAAAAACATGAAAATCGTCAAAAATGTTGTTAAAATTATCAAAATGTCAACAAAAATCGGCAAAAATTTGTAAAAAAATGGCCTCGTAAAAAATTAAAAATACCCACAAAATCATGAAAACTTTCAAAAATCTCATAAAAATCACTTAAAAGCAAAAAAAAAAAAAATGGAGAATATTCTCGACATTTAGTGATACTCGTTCAGAAAAATGCACCAATCTTGTTCATCATTTTCGATATCACTGTATAATTTATTAAAAATCCATTTTTTCCAATTAATTATTTTGAAGAAATCTCAGCTCTTGAATATGCTAAAATTTTCGCCCTCGATTTGCTTGTGCTGAATAATTTACTTTTTTCAGAATCTGATAATAATTGATATATTTCATAATTTCACTTAAAATCACATCCTTTCTCGCCACCCCTACTTCAGGAATGACGGTCTGATTACGCCATTGAGAAATTAAACTCATTCCATTATATTGATTTTTTCTCTTCGGTAAATATATGGACACATTTACTTGAGTACACGTCAAAAAATACGAGTTTGTTAAAAATGACGAAATTTTGATTTTTTTCTGTCTCTTTGAAAAAAGTATCAAAAAATATTTTAGAAATTACAAAAAAGTGGGGAAAATGTCGAAAAAAGTAGAAAATAATGTTTAAAAAACTTCAAAATTTTGATTTTCTCTGTCCCAAATTTGAAAAATTTTGATCTTCGATGCTCGGTGACGGATCTACACCTCAAAAGAAACATTTTGAAAAAAAAAAGATCAAAATCAGTATATTAGAAGAGAATGACGAATTATCACAAGGTTTTTTCAAAAAACTTCCATTATATTATGTAGATTTGGGCGGGGGGGGGGGGGCTTGTAAATTTGAAAAACATCTTCCTAAAGATGGTATAAAATTGAAGTGCTGAAAAATGCTGAATTTTGATTTGGAAATTTTGTTAGACGCCCTGTATGAGGCTTGGGGATATTACTTTGAAGGAAAACATTTTAAAAATGGGGGGGGGTAGCAATTTAAAAAAATATAAATAAGGTCATGAATTTTCAAAGAAAATTTAGGTAGACACCCTGTGCTGGTTGATGCTGGTTCAATTTTGAACTTCGAAGATTATCGATAAAATATGCCTTACAGTTCAGGAGTCCTTAAAAGATCGGTGCCTATTTTGGTACTTCAAATTTTCCCTAACCAAATTCAAAGAAGACTCAATTTTAAGTTGTTGTTTTTTTTTGTGGAAAGTATGATCCGAACAAATGAGGTTTGAAATAGATACTTACTACTTATGCAAAATATGGGGAAAAAAGGGTGTTATCGAAAAGGATTTTTTGATCTGAGCAAATGGAACGATGAATTTAAAAAAAATATCTCAAACTTATATCTAAGTTTAACAAACACAAAATTTTTTAATACAAGGTACAAAATTATTTTTTTTCCCATTTTTGACCTGGCACTTTTACAGTTTTGTCACTTTTAATGAAAAAAATTTGACAAAAATGGTGAAAATATGCAAAAAAAAACGATGAAATAGTTGAAAAATGTTGAAATATGTCCTAAAAATGTCAAAAGCTTGCATTTTAGCTTGAAATATCAAAGTATGCAATTATTAATTGGGCTCATTTTGAAATAAATTTTATGATTCGCAAAGATAAATATAAGGTAGATATGGGTCCAATCTAGTTGAATAATCAAAAACAAGCAAAACATATTTTTTCAGCCCTTATCATATCAAAATATCGATTATTTGAAAAATTTTTGCGATTGAGGTAAGTGATTAATTTAAATAAATATTCAGACTTCAATCTGTTTGAAATTGAAAAATCGGTGTGGTTTACATTACGAATTATAACTAAATATCGACTATTTGAAAATTGTGTCAATATCGAATTTCAAAAAATTGACATGTATGATTTCAATACTCGATAATAGCTAATAAAATATTAATTTTTCAAAAATTGAAATATCTTCTCGATATTGATTTTCAAAAATCGATATTTTTATTCGATATATCGATTTATCGAATCGAAATGTCAGTTTTGATAAAATATCGATTTCAAAAAAAAATTGGTTTCTATGTCGAATTTTGGAAAAATTAACAAATCACTTGCGATATCGATATCTCGATTATCGATATTATTGAAAATTGAAGATTGATTGATGGATTCGATATCCTTCATTCTTGATGCAAAAATGTAGAAAAACTATATTTTTTGTTCTACTCCAAATCAAAAAAAAAAAAAATTGCAAGCATCGATTCTGAAATTTTTGAATTTTTGAAATTTTTTCTCACTATAAATAGTGTTACGAATACCTACCAGATATCGATCTCTTCATAATCTCGTAGTTATTGGGACAACTCTACTCGAAAAATCATCCAAAATAATGATACGCATCTCCTAATTAATTTGCTCGCGAATTGTATCAAGAATGCCCGTACAATTCCGGTTTTTAAACTCGTGGTTCTATATCGAATTACAGCAGTTAATTCGTGTATAGGAAATGCACCGAATGACTGTTAAGTCAACAAGTCTGGCTGGCGCACCAGAGAAAGAACATAGGTATATATTACAGTAGCACGATTACATCGTGTAATCGATTAGACAAGGTGTTGAAAACCCCACCCGCCGTCTTAATTGTAACCTAATCAAATAAGTAGGCTCTATATAACAAGTTTTATACTCCGGAGTTATGCCAATCTTAATTAATAATTTTTTTAAACTCGTCAACTCTTCGTTATAAGAAATACACCTCGCGATATAATTAATTACTAATTCGATTGTACATAATAATAATTGGTATAAAAGTTGTCATTTGTCGATGGCGAGTTGCACTACCGCCGCCATGTGCACACAGACGATATAATTTAATTCCATGTGAAATTATTATACCTACTTATCTTTATAAACTATTAGAGATAATTGTTGTCGGGTTTGCGCTTAATTATTTTATAATTCTAATAGTCGAGTGTAGATATACGAAACGAGTTATAATTTCTCGAGAAATTCTTCGAAAAAGACCAGCTTTTCTTCGAATTGTTACGTTCGACCATTTAGAAATGGAACGAGTCGACTGAATGATGAGAAAATTAAAGCTAATAATTTCGAATTATCCGATACCTATATCCAACGGATAGAGAAAAGATCGTATATACGAATAGAATTGTACGTACGTAGAATAGTTTGACATGTAGAGTACATTTACCTATATGCCTTCGAGGTAATACATAGATATGTACATAAGTGCGTTATTCAAAGTATAAAAAGACGATGACCGATCGAAAAATAATCTCGGAAAGTGAAGTACGAGTAGGTAGTGAAATTTTAAGCATTGTGAAAGCGCGACAAGGCGTAATTGAATGAGAAAAAAGTTTTCAAATGGAGATACTATACGCTGCTAAGAGACCCAATAAACGAGGTTCCCAAATTGCAAAATTCAATTTTCACTTTGTTCTGAAAATTTCATTAATAGATTATTTCTGTTTGGAAGAGAATGCATGCTGTAAATTTGAAAACAATTCGATGGTCATCGTTTTAAATTACTTTTAAAAATTGTTTTTCGGGGATATACTTTTTCGTATTGTTATTGTTGTTTTTAATGTTGAAAGTAGTCGTCTGGTCAGTGTTGAATTTAACGGTAACAATTTTATCGAAATATGTACGTATGAGTTTGTGTTTAGGTATATCAACAAGATTTGATTCGGGGGTGGGGGGCGGTTTCATCGATATTAGGGTTTCGATTTTCACTGTAGATAGACATAGAATGACCCTCGACACCTCATTCCTTTTTTTAGGGGTTCTCAAATTGTTGTGAAATAATATAAAATTACAAATATAAGATAACCTCGTGAAATGATCTAATTTCAAAGAATTTTGAGAACCCCTGAAAATGGAAAATGATACCTAAAGTTTTATTATGTGCATCTAGAGCGAAAATCGAACACTTAATATCGATCAAATCGTGGCGGAGGAGTGAAAAATGATGTTTGGAAGTCAAATTCTTGTCAAAAATCCGAAAATTTAGAAAAAATTGTTCCTTAGGATACGATACCAAAATTTTTCTATAAATAGAAAGGTTTTCTCCGAGAGATCTCCTCAACCTCAGATTAAATCAGTTAATTTTTTTCTCGTATATTCAAAAATTCAAAATTATACGATTTATTATTGTAGATTTTTTATACAGGGTGGTCCATTCATAAGGTCGATGGTTTGAAAATGAAAAAAACCACTTTGATCGCAAAAATCTCGAAAAATAAGCCTCCTAGAGAAAAAAATAATAGCTGTAAGGAAAAAGAGAATTTCAAGCTCTACAATTTTTATCCCTTGCATTTTTTTCGTACCACCCTTAGTTTTCCTGGAAAATCCGTGTGATCCATGGATTTACTAAACGTAATTTTTTTTCTTCATTTTTAAAACCATCGACTTCGTAAATTTTCCATGAACATGGATTTTCTGGCCAAAGTAATGGTGCTACGAAAAAAATGCAAGGGGTGAAAATTATAGAGCTTAAAATTCTCTTTCTTCCAAGAGCTATTATTTTTTGGGAGGAGGCTTAGTTCTCGAGATTTTTGCAATTCATGTGTTTTTAGCATGGGATATGCTTTTATTCTGAGTGAATTAGTGGAAAACGAAACGAAATTGGACGAAGAAATTCCTGAACGATGATTTTTAGACATTTTGTTCGACTTTTTTGGACTTGGAAAATTTTTCAGATTTCAAATGAATTTTTGGGCTTGAAAAAAATTCAGAAATCACGTTGATTTTAAGATATTTTATCAAACATTATACTTTTTGGACTTGAAAAAAATTCAGAAATCACGCTGGCTTTTAGAAATTTTGTCAGACAGCCTTTCACCTGAAGTAAAAAAAAAATTGTTCGAGTTTTCAAAAGTTAGACACGATGTTGAACTGGATCCAGACCGTACTCAGGAGGGAGGGGGGAGAGAGAGTTTTAGGGGCTCGGTGAAACAAAAATGTCATGTTTTATTTGCATTTTTCACTAGAAATTGGCTTAGGGGGCTAAAAAGTTTGAAAAAATGATGAAATTTCAGGTTTTGAATCCAATTTTTTGCAAAAATTTTCGCTCGGGTAGGGCCCGTAAAATTTTTTGTACCTGATCCCAAAATTTGATGAGTATGGGCCTGACTGGATCAACTTCCCTTTTTGAACTAGGGAAAATTTCAGAGATTCTGATTTGGACTTGAGAAAGTTTATAAGGTGAACAGCTGACTTTTTGGACTTGGAAATTTTCAGACATTTTATCAGAGTTCAGATTTCTTGGACTTAAACAACTCAAGATTTTTGACTTTCAGGACTTGTAAAAATTTGAATCATTTCATAATTTGATTTTTAGACATTTTATCAGAAATTGTAACATTTTGTTAGACTTTACATAAAAAGTAAAAGTATATCCTATGTTTTATATTTTCATACGTAATATGGAAACAAAACGAACCAGGAGGTCCAGGGGGTGAGCCTCCTTGGCGAGGTCCAAAGAGACGAGTTTTTTAGATAATTTTTGAGCATCGACTGTGTAAATGAGCCACCCTGTATTCTTCTGAGACCGGTTTCAAACTCCAAACCCCTTTCTTTTGGGTATTTGCCCGTTTTATATGTACCAAATAACATTACATAATGCATTGAAGCTTTTCGATTAAGAAATCTCCTGGTGAACTAATTAATTTTTTAGTTTCAAAAGAATTAAAATAATCTTTGAAGATTTTTTTCACAATTTCCCATTTTCATTTTTTCCCAAGCTTTTACTTTTCTCCAAATCGACTTATGAAAATTAATCATTATTGATTGAAATTAGAAAAAAAAATTTTAGATGATTCAGGAACACTTGAAATTAGAGGGGGAAAGCAGTGTACTTGATTTAGCCACCTTTTGACGATTCCTTTGCAACAGAAAAAAGTTGATTTTACAATTTTGCAATTTTTTTACATTTGTAATCGTTATTTCTGATATTTTCAAAATAAATTTCGCCTGGTCATATTATAATTTTCACATGGTTAAAAACAGGCCTATTCTAGCTCCAGGCCAGACAAGACGGCATTATGGCTGGATGTCATGAAGGTGCCATGTTTGAAAAAATTTATGAATTTTCCCTTTTTCAAGGTATTTCGAAGTCTGCCATTTTCTTTTACTAACAGTTCAAGAAAAAATCATTTTCCTCTTCTCGAATATGATTTTTCAAAAAAATTTACTTCTTCGTTTTTTATTTGTATTTTTGAAATTCTTTCAAGAATCGTGTCGTTTTAGTTTAAACCTCTTTTTTTGATTTCCTGATATCTATATTAGAAGGCAATATCCTTATTCGTTAATTTTACTCAATTTCCATGCCCTAGTTACAATTTTATTTGTCCTGACTGAAAAAATTCTTAAACACAGTCTGCTTAAAAGCATCATTTTTATTGCCAAAGTCAAATAGGTATACTCAATTTGTGAAATGCTCCTCCTCGCCCCTCTCCCTGTTTCATTTGTTTGTATTTAAACAACTGTCTCTTTCAATTGAATTTTTTTGACTTTTTTGAATAGAATGAAAATGAATTTTGAGGAAAACGTACAATATTTAAGTTCAATTTTTCGAACCTAAGAAGCTCAAATACTTTTCAAAATCTTACAAATTGAAGAATTTCATAATTTTCTTTAAATCATTACATTAATTGAACTTCAAACTATTCTTTTCCCACGTGCTTCTTAATGCTGTAAAATCATTTCGAATGTTGATAAAATGTTTGTACAAAACCCCCTATTCGAAGGCATTCGGGCCACACTCGCAAGGACCATTGTACTCTACAAAAAGTCATCAAACTTCATACGAACTTTTAATACGTAAAAAAATCTAGTTATAAATTTACAAAAGCTTCTAACCACACAAAGCTTTCCGAGTAAATAACCACGTCGCGTCGGTTCGGGCAGGAAAAAAAAGCAATAAACATAAATCAGTGGTTAAAAATAGAGGTCGGCTTACCAATATCAAAGTCCTCATATCGAATCCGAGGCTTATGCAGTCAACGGTGGGCGACGTAACGAAAAACTCGTGAGCACGCGAAACTGATCCACAAAAAATATATTATTTAAAATAAACACCTCGATTAATCCGTTTACGATACCGGCTTTAAAATTATAATATACGAGAAAATAAAGGTGAAAACGTATCTAAATGCAGCGAAAACAGGTAGAATGCCTCTACCGTATACCGCGGTTTGGTCCAGTTATGTTATCAAACGTCTTAACACTTACACCACTGTATATTGATCCGGTTCACTCGGACAGTACCGTTCTGTTTATACTATTAAAAAATATTTCACTTTCACATCTTTTATATATATATGGACAGCTTGCCTCCCACTATACGCAGGTATACGATTTTTTTTCTGCATATTGAGGATTTGTATTTTTAAAGCCATTGTGGGCAAGGTGTTGAGGGCAGCGGTACGCCGCACATAACGGCGTATTTACGCCATCAATTTAACCTGATTTCGGTTTCCAGGGCGTCCACCCCTCTGCCCTGGGTGTCCGCTAATTAAAAGTCGTTTTGCAGTTTTCATTGTACGGCGTCGTATCGATGGGTGCGAATTTTACAAGGTCGTTTGCCTTAGCCTAGGTCACGTGCGAAAATTATTTTTGTATTATGAGTCGCTAATTCGCGTAACTTATTGGAAATTACGTTCGTGGGGTTTGCAGATCATCTGCTCACTTGGTCAGAAGCGGTTTGAAGAGGGTGGGAAGGGTGTTACGTAATGGAGGTCGATTTTATACGTGAATTTTTTTCCATTTGGGTTAGAATTTTTTCTAGATTAATCTTACGTATCATTTGGAGTGTTTTTTTTCTTTTTCGAATATTTGTACCTAGTCATTTTCCATTTGTGCTTTTTTAAAAGGGGTAAAAGTGCTAATGATGATATGTGTTGGTATTTTGAAAATAACTGAAATGATACGAGATGGGAAAAAAAACCCTAAGTATGTGCGAAATTCTTCTTTAATGTTCGCAAACGAATGAAAAAAATACGAAATTTCGAATACCTCGTATTTTTGGAAAAATACACCTACCTAATTATCTAGCAATGTGCAAAGTATTGAAAAATGTAGGCATGATGAGGTGTTGAACACCTCGCGTCTCTAATTAATGGGGTTTTCCTCGTTCTCATCAACATGATAATGATGCAATCGAAAGTAAAAAGTCGTGTTAGTTTTGGTTTAGTTTTCAAATTATGTATTAAATACAGTTCTATAATATGAATCCTACTTTCAGTTTTAATTATATAAATGGTGGTTGGCTTGTCAACAATGTAGCGTTGTGATAAAGCTAATAATATGTCGTTATGTAAGGCACCTATGAATTAGTTTATTGAAATAATTTCATCTCTAACGAATTCCGTTTAGCAGCTTGCCAATTTTAGATAACCTTAATCCGATGAGTATTTTAATTGGCGTTATAATTTCTTTATTAGGTTCGAGTGGCTAGTTTGGTTAATGGTTTAATTGGTATTAAAGATGCCAAATATGTATTAGGTCAGTTTTGTAAAATAGTTCGAAATGCATTATGCATTACGAGTAATCAAAGTATCGATTTTTTCGATTTTTTTTGGACTGTATTTTGAAGACGAATAATTAAATATCTCCATATCCCAACCGGCGTTTTCATTTTACCGGAAGATAATCGACATCTTAGAAAGATTTTCCCTCTTTGAAACGTCACCGACTTAGTGAACCTTGAATAAAAAAACAACAACAACAACAACCTGTCGTACGTCTCGTTCATTCCAGATGACAGGAGAAAATTCTCTGAATATAATTTCATGACTGTCCGAGTGTCTAGTGACCGTTTAAGGTTCATTTTCAATCAAACCGACACCAAGTTATAATCACAGTCGCGTACTCGAGCCAGAGAAACGCGCAGACTGGAACGTGTTGTTTTTATTTTTAATTGATTTAGTTCATTTATTAAGTAGGCTGAAAATGGCAATATTTGAAGGTCAATGTGAGAAGAAATTAATAGCTCGGGGCTTGCGATTAATGCGATTCCATCTTTCTCCTTTGAATTGCGCTGGCGATGTTGTAATTTGATATTTGGACACGTTGAATGCAGAATTACATATGTATGCATTTGTATAAACGATTCATTTAAATAATTGGCATCCAATTACGATCGTCGTAACATGTTTCCAGTGGCCAGATTGAATTGTATGAGTTTCAGGTGAACTTGACCTTTACGTAGGTGAGCAATAATTACGAGAATATTGAATCGAAATAGTTTTTTTAATTCATTTCGTAGGTATACATCACATCGAACAATAAATAGCTTAATTATACGTTAGGTTAATTTTAAAGAAATGTTTCGCACGATTAATTCGTTGTTTGTTCGGAGGTTAGTGGTGAAGATTTGTTGCCATCGTCTGTAATTGGAATAATAGAAATTAGTATCTTTTTAATGAATTATTTAAATGCATTCTTTTTTACGGTTAAGGCGAAATTAGAATATTTGGACGGTTTCAAAGGGCTTTATCACCTTTAATATTCGAGATAGGAAAATTTTTTGTATCACTTATTTTGTAGGAATTTTCAAGTCCGATAATTTAAATTATGTGCAAATTTTGCCTATTGGGCATATTGAAGGAGTTATCGACTGCTAAAGATTTCCAAACGCTATAACAGCTTAAGTATATGAGATACAAAAATTTTTCATATGATCTGTTTTGTAGAGATTTTCAAGTCCTATAATTCAAGTTATGTACGGATTTTGCCTATCGAGCATATTAAAGGAGTTATCGACGACCAAAGATTTCCATACGTTTTAACAGCGTAAATATGTGAGATACGAAAATTTTTTATATAAACTGTTTTGTAGGGATTTTCAATTCTCGCAATTTAAGTTATGTGCAGAGTTTGCCTATTGGGCATATTGAAGGAGTTATCAACTGCCAAAGATTTCCTAACGCTTTTAACAGTTCGAGTATGTGAGATACGAATTTTTTTTTATCATAGGATATGATTTTGCGATGACCAAACTTGTAAGAAACGACACGAAATTGGACTTGGAAACATTTTCAGATTTCTGCTGACTTTTTGGACTTGGCAAATTTCAAAGACAATGCTGACTTTTAGACATTTTGTCAGACAAACAGTTTAGAATTTTTAGACCCAGAAAATTTTAGAAATCACGCCAACTTTCGGAGATTTTGTCAGGCAGGCTTCTTGGACTTAAAAAATTTCAGAGATCACGTTGACTTTCGACATTTTTTCACGTAATTTTAGATTTTCTGGTCTTGAAAAATTTTTCAGATTTCAAACGATTTTTTGGACTTGGAAAATGTCAGGAAATTCTGACTTTGTTAATTTTGAAAAATTTTATTAAGTGGTCGATTGACTTTCAAACTTGGAAAAATTTAGATTGTTTCATAATTAGACTTTTAGACATTTCAGGAACTATGATGGTGGAGGGGGGGGGGGGTAAATTGTTTTGTTTATAATCTGATTTGTAGGGATTTTCAAGTCCCACAATTTAAATTACGTACAAATTTTGCCTATTGGACATATTGAAGGAATTATGGCTGCCAGAGATTTCAAAACGCTGCAATACTTCGAGTATGTGGGATGAGAAAAATTTTCATATAATTTATTTTGTAGAGATTTTCAAGCCCATTCAAGACATGTGCAAATTTTGCCTATTTGGCACATTGAAGGAGTTATCGACTACTAAACATTTCAAAACGATTCAACACCTCAAGTATGAAAAATGAGAAAATTTTTCATATAATTCATTTTGTAGAAATTTTCAAGATCTATAATTTAGGTTATATGCAAATTTTGCATATTCGACATATTGAAGGGACTAGTTGACTGTTGAAGATTTTAAACGCTCGATCTGGCACCCCAAGTAGATATTAGGTATGTGAGATGAGAAAATTTTGCCCTAGACAAATTTTTTTTTTACTTTTTCGAGATTTACAAATTGAGTGTGTTCAAATTTTGCCTATTTAACATATTGATGGAGCCATCGACTGTCAAATATTTCGAAACGCTCAAGGACCTTGCCCTTGGGTATGTGAGATAGGAAATTTTTCATATTAACTGTTTTGTAGAGATTTTCCAATCCTTTCATTTTAGTTATGTATAAATTTTGCCTATTTGGAATATTGAAGGGGATTTCAAAACGTTCTGGCACCCCAAGTCGATAGTAAATTTTGCACTATTTGACAAATTTTGTACACTTTTTTGAGATTTATAAATTGAATCATGCAGTGGTGCAGCCAGACAGGAAATCAATTTGGGAGGGGGGAGGGTCTTCGAGAAAAAATGAAATTTCATGTAAAATTTTTAAAAATACTCATTATTTTATCAAAATATAGAGGGCGAGGTCTGAGACTTCGGAATTGTCAACTTTTCGGCGCGATTTTCTCAACTTTTTTAGCAATTTTTATCGAGAGATCAATAAAGTTTTAAAAAATGTAATTGAAATTATTCCAGGTATTCAAGGGGAGGAGATGACGGTAGAAAATGTGGTTTAATGTGAAATTGAAAAATATCTATGCCCATTAAATTTTGGCAAAAAAAACAATCAAAAGCAACTTTTTTTCACAAAACACAACTCTTGATGCTATGAAAAGTTACACATTTAAGCCAGTAGTTGTTAAGTTACTGTAATCAATCTGAAAGGGAGGTCTCCCCAATCTGTGGTACTTTTTAAAATTTTCTTGAGGATTGATGCCGTTCTTTTTAGGGAATTTTAAAATTGCACCAATTTCAATTTTGGCATCTTCATTTTTTCGAATATAAAACTTGTAGAAAATGTAATTAAAACGACGCCATTTTGGGAACTTACAACCTCCTCCGAGTTGAGCTAGGGGCCTAAAAATCATGTCTGGACTTGTTTCAAGTCGATATCCATCAAATATTGCAATTTCACCAAAATCGTAAAACTTAAATTTTTTTCAAATTATTTCGTTAAAAATTTTTCAAAATAAAAAAAATACTCAATTCGTGAAAAAAAACAAAAAAAAAAATGAAAGTTTCTCGATTTCGGTGAATTTGCAATATTTGATGGATATCAACTTGAAAGAAGTCCAGATATAATTTTTAGGCCCCTAGCTCATCTCGGAGGAGGTTGTAAATTCCCAAAATGGCGTAATTTGGGTATCTTAAAAGAAAATTGAAAAAGGGGGAAATGAACGAATTTGATCTAAATGCTAGTTGATGGTGTATTTTGGTGTCATATGACAAGAAAAAAATTTTTCGACCAGAAATGACCTAGTTATGGGAGGAAAACGTTTTAAAAAATCGGGTTTTTGAAGATTTAGATATGACCTCCCTGGCAAAAATCAAAAAAAAATTTGAGTAGTGCAAAATGGTCTAGAAAACAAAAAAAAAATCCAGAGTTCCCGTTCCAAAACTGTGCTCTCCACGGCAATTTGAAGTTTTCAAAGTAGATTTCAAAGTTATTGTAGGAGTCGAAAAAAATTGAAAAAATTTTAAAACAATACCCTTGGGTACCTGTACGTACCTACATATCAAGTTTAGTAAAAACCGGTTGAAAACTCGAGGAGATAGAATTTTTCAGCTTAAAATCACTATTTGGGGGCCCAGCTCAAAGAAGGGTAAGTCCAAGGATTCCGCATAAACTCTAAAATCATCTTTTACCATAAAAAATTGGAAGCCCTGAAAAAAATTTTGAAATTCGATCAGAGGCCAATTGACCCCCTTATCACACCAGAGCCTTTTTCCAACTTTCGTCCAATTTACCCAATTTGACGAACTTTTCGACATTTTTAGAAATATGGGAGGGCGGGGGGGGGAGAAGTTTGATAAACCACCCATACCCCAGTTAAAGCCATCCCCAAGTCTGAGTCTAATTTCTTCAAAATTCAAATTGAATTTAAAAATACTCCAAATACTTTTAAACATCTTATAATAATGATAATACTGGTTAAAAATCATCACCAAATTACATACCTTTTGAATTATCTTCTTTGGGCAAAATAGGATACACAGGATGAACAGTTGTGCGAGTCGGCGGTGCAACGGCAGCTCTCAACAAGGTCCTTTTGGGACCGGCGTGTTGAGATTTCAAAGTAGATGTTTCAGTACTAGTACTACTCGCCACCCCATTGTTCACCTTTAAAGATTCAGAATCATTTTTCGAGCTGCTTTCTGGTTTAACCCGTTCTTCGATTTTTTCAACATTTTCCGAACCTGCGGCTGCTAAATCGCTGGACAACGTTGGGTAAAAATTAGCAGGTCCTTGGTTGGAATTGGCGTACGAGTACCCAGCATTCGATTGGTATTTCGGTAAACTGAACGGTTGCTGGGGCTGACTAAACGATGGAATTTGATTAGTTGGGTACGAATATTGTTGCTGATTGAATTGTTCAGTTTTCGGTGCAGGTGTCAGAGGAAATTCGGTTTGATTGCGGAAGTCGAATTGGCGAATAGCGTTGGTATTTTGGAGGAAGTATGTGCTGGCTGGAGTTATCTCATTTTTGGCCAGATTGGGGGATTGAGCTGGCAATGGGTACTGGAATTGATATTGCCTTTGAGCTGGTTGCTGGTATTGAGTCGAAGGGAATTGGAAATTTGGTGAAAATTGTGGTAATTGAGGAGCTGCTGGGAATGGTGACTTGGATAAAGTTGGAAGTTCGGATGCAATTTCAGTGGGTCGTTTTTGTTGAGTAATTGAAGCGTAACTGGGAGGGAATTGATCAGCACTGGGTAAATTTTGAGTATTTTCAGGGATTTTTTGTTGCGTGTTGATGGAATAAGTTGGGTATTGGGGGTAGTAAGAAAACGAAGGCGATTGAGCTGATGAAAGCGACTGAGGAGGGAAATACGATGCGGGGAAAGGTTTCTGTGTAGCGAGATACGAATTATAAGCGAAATTGTAAGCAGAAGGAGTTTCAGTAAATGGTTCAAGAGTCGTGCTGGAAACTGCACCCAATCCCAGCAAAGCTTTCTTCTTATGGACGATGCTGCTGCCTAAACTAGCAACGTATTTGAACGGTTTGAGTTTCTTTTCTTTTAAATATTTAAGAAATCCGATGAATTTCAAAATTTTAGATTTCTCTTTTGGTTTGGTCACTTCGATTGTATTTCTAAAATTTTCCAGCGAATCTTCCGATATTAAATCAACGTAAGGTAATGCAGCACTAAGATCCATTTCTTGCAAGTTATCCTCCGATGGAAGAAACGTAGCTAATCTGTTGATTAAATCGAGCTGCTGTAATTGGTCCTGGCTCAATTGGGTGGTTCGTCCTTCCAAATTATTCGAGTCGTTTGGTTCATTAGGTAAATAAATAGGATCTCCTTGGATAGGATTTATTTGAATGCCATTATATTTATGAACTTTTAAAATCGGCAAATACCCGGTTGGTTTGGTTTCTTTGGCTTCTGCCGTGCCTCCCCACGAAAATATGGTTGCTTCGCAATATGCAGCCGCGTACAAGACTATCAGAGCGTTGACTAGATGATTCATGGTAAACGTTTATCGCGATATTGAATCCTGTAAATGATTAGATTATTAGAATGGTGATCTTTAGATGACCCAAGCTGCTAGCATAATTTCGAAAAATATATCGCTCTGTGTGCAACGTTGCATGATCATAGTTCATATCGAACCGAGTCATAATAAAGTCTGGATTAAATAACCAACGCATTTATGACCTGTCTTCAAAGTTCACGTGTAATTCTATAAGCTAAATGCAATTCATATGAAAGCTTTATTAGATAATCGTACCCGTTGACTCTATTTAATGCCCATGCTATGCCTCCATGCAACATATTGTCGATAAATGTTAATGTGAGAAAGTTTTTTCCCCCTTGTTCAATGATGAAATGACGTTATACCTATACGACCATCGTCAGCAATCGTATCGATGACTGATGGTAATTAATTTATCGTTTTTAAAATGCAGCCTGCATTGGTATATAAATTTATACGATGAAAGAAATGCATACATAAGTCGGTATATATCGGTGGAAAGAAAAACAACTTATTAAGAAACCTTTACATGCGTAAAAATGTCATAAAATCTTACGTTAATTTCTGATTTGAATTCAAACGAGCGAATAAACACTCGTAATGGTTGATTTTATCGCAAAACCGATGATTAAACTAACCAATTTCATCGCATACATTGTCAAAATAGATGGTATCGAGGCGCGAGTCGAGTTTATTTACGAACCAGATTTTCACCGGTGACAATTTTATTATTAGAAAAATAAGTGGAGACGAGATGACGGTTTTAAACGTGTTTAAATCCTATAATAATCGACCAATCATTTACATTATTTTATTACCATATTCCGACGATATGAAAATACCGAATTCTTTGAAATTTTTATATTTACGGTACATTTGTCGGTAGAATTATTACAGTACTTGAAAAGAAACCAAAAGAAAAGAAAAACTCGAACAGAAACATTTCAATGAAATTTACAACAGGTTAAAAAACTTTTTTTTTTGAAAAAATGCCAGTACTGTATAACTTTTGGCAACCGATATACCATTGAATAAAATAGTTACCATTCGAACATACGTACAAAAAAAAACCATAAAAAGTAACCGAAGGAGAATATTCTTATTTCACAAAAGCTTGGCATTTGATTTGTAAATACGAACGAAAGAAAAAAAAACTTACCCAAATCAAAACGTCGAATCGCATTAAAACTATTGTCAACACCACTCAACCATTCACTATTGAAAAGTGTCCTATGTGATGTTACCTTGGTCTTATTTATGCCTTCGCGATAAAGGATATAACGATTTTGGAAATGTGGTAATTTGGAATCCTCCACAATCGAGTAGAAGTAAACCAATTAACGTATTTATTAAGGGTTGAACCGGATATTAGTTCCGTTAAGCGAAGGTAAAATGAAAGTCGAGGCGTTCTATTAGAATTCCCCAAAAAGGATTTGAATTTTAAACTAAGCGTTATAATAAAAGGTTGAATTTTTAGTCGTATTGTCGATGATGAAAAGTTGCCTGTGGTTTATTCATATTATGCGCTTACAATAAATAGGTACATCTCGGCTGGTGTTTTTTTTAAATCCTCATGAAAATTAATTACCTCGAATGTTTGCATTTACGCAGCGTATATAGTGAGGAGGAAGTAGCTGTGCGAGAAGAAATAATAATAAAGTAATTAAGGCTTATTAGCGCTTCAAAATTTTTTTTATGCGATGTTTGTTGAGAATACCTAATTATTGTATGGGCCCGGTAGCGAAAGTTATACAAAGTAGAAAAGATGTTGAATTATGTTTCGCAGATTTAAAAAATTTTTTTCCAATTAGTGTATGCTTTGAAGTTATGCCAAGTGAAGTTAAATATTACGAGATTTTTATTTTTGATTAAAAATTTTCAATTGAGATGGGAGAAGATTTTTTTAGATTTTTTGCTTAGATAATTTTTTATTTGATTAAATGAATTTCATTAAGTACTTTTGAAGTATTTCGACCACTTCGCTTATTCTTTCAATTGTTCCTCAACCCCTTATATGTCCCCTTTCTCTGGTTCAATTTTCTGATTTAAGAGTTTTGATGGCAATCATTTAAGTAAATGTATTTTTATTCTTAGGTACGAGTAAAATTTGAAAATTTTGTGAGAATTTTCACTATAGTAAATTTCTACTGTGCTTTTGACTTGAATTTGAGTTTAGGTACTTGAAAATTGAAAATTATTTATTTTTATTTTTGAGAATTTCTTCGTCAATTTTTTCTGGTTTTATGAAAAAAACATCCATTTTGAAATTTCAAGTTGAGAAAAAAGTGATGAAATATCATAAAAATTAATTATCCCATCATTTATATTTATTTCAGTATAGGTACCAGCAGAAACTGGAATTTTCAATTTTTTTTTACAAAACGAGGTGAAAAAATATAACAAGGTGTGTAATAGGTGCTGAAAGTGTTGAAAAAGTTTTTATTTTGACAAAGTAGTCCTGAAAATCGAAAAAGTTCTGCAAAGTGCTGAATATTGGCTCGAAAGTTCTGAATTTCTTGTTCAAAATTTATTATTATTTTTTAAATTTTTTATTTATCATTTCAAAAAAATTTCTAGCTATTGAATGATATTTTCTCTACCTACCTATTCATTTATGTTTCGCTTTGTGTAGGTACTAATTTTTTTCTTTCAAAATTTAATTAGACATTTCTGCAAAAACCAAATTATAGTAGTGGGTGGGGGGAGGGGAGGAGTTAGCTCGTAAACTTGAGATACATTTTGCTTAAGATATTACAAAATTCTGAAAAAGTGCCGGAAAAGTGCTGAACGGGTTGACTTGGAAATTTTGTTTGACCCGTTGTGTAATCACTAATCTAAGTTGCAAATTTTTTCTTCTGCAATGTTAATTATTGTAAAATTTTTTGATTGGAGGCATCGTTTTCAAGTAATATTTGTTTTTTCGTGAAAAACCCCGAAATATTGATTTTTTCGAAATTTTTAGTTCATGATTTGAAGAAATTGATAAAGCCAAGTATATAGGGAAATTTTTCATAAAAATATGAAAGTTTTATCCAATTTTTCAAAAGTGGTCGCTCTTCTCTTTTATGATGTTTTTCAAATTTGAAGATTCAAAATGACGGAAAAAAGTGAAAGATCAATGTAGAATTATTTAAATTAAAAGATTTTTGGAAAAATCTTGCCAACCTCTCGCCATGGACCGATTTTCACCATTTTTTTTCAAAATTTCTTTTGAAGTAGGTAGTAAGTAGTAGGTAGGTACGTATCATCAAACATCAAGATTCCAAACATTTTCAAATATGAAACAAAAAAACCCAAAATCTCGTCATTTTTGCCATTTTACCAATTTATGACATTTTAAAACTTTTTTGGAAAAAAATGTTCAAATTTTGGGACAGAAAAAAATTAGAATTTCATCAATTTTCCCATTTTCCCATTTTATGAAATTTTTAAAACTTTCGAGAAAAGCTTTCAAATTTGAAACAGAAAAAAATCAAAATTTCGTCAATTTTGCCATTTTACCAATTATGACATTTTTAAACCTTTTTGGAAAAAATTTTCAAATTTGGGACAGAAAAAAAATCAAAGTTTCATAAATTTTGTCATTTCACCATTTTATGACATTTTCAAAACTTTTGAGAAAAACTTTAAATTTGGAACAGAAAAAAATCAAAATTTTGTCAATTTTTTAACATTCCCTGACATTTGTTCGCTGTTTTAGAATAAATACAATCTTGTGACGTTTCGCCAGCTTCCTTCAATGGACTGATTTTGACCATTATTTTTCAAAATGTTTCTCTTGACATAGATCTGTCATCAATTATCGAGATCCAAAAATTTCCAAATTTGAGATAAAACACAAAAGTCTCCGTCATGCCATTTCCATACTACCCATGAACCTATAAAACATAAGATATGCTTTTGTTCATTGAATTTTTGCAGTCCATAAAGTCGTGATATTTGAAATTTTCCAAGTCCAAAAAGTCAGACAAAATATCTAAAAGTCAGCCTAACGGATTTTCATGAGTGAATTTCTTTATGAAATTTTTTTGAAACTTTTTTTGAAACCCAATTCCAAGTGCAAAAAGTCAGTAGAAATCTGAAAACTTTTCCAAATTCAAAAAGGGCTGACAAAATGCCTAAAAATCCGACTTGGGTAAAAAGCTGTCTGACAAAATGTCTGATTTAAACTTTCTTGACATTTTTCAAGTCTATAAGGTTGAAGTTTTCCAAGTCCAAAAATTCATTTGAGTTCTTAAAAATTTTCTAAGTCCAAAAAAGTGACAAAATGCCTGAAAATCAGTCTAATATCTGAAATTTTCCTAATTCAAGAAGTCTGTCTGATAAAATATCGGAAAGTTACCGTAATTTCAAAAATTTGTCAAGTTCAAAAAATCTAAATTGTTTTGCTGACAAAATGTCTAAAAATCAGCATTATCTTCGAAATTTTCCAAGTCCAAAAAGTCAGCAAAAATCAGAAAATTTTTCCAAGTCCTAAAAAGTCTGACAATTCAGGAATTTTGTCAGGTTTTTCGCAGAATTACTCATAGTAAAAGTATATCAAATGCTAAAAGTCAAAATTTTGTCATTTTAAAACTTTTCTGGAAAACATTTCAAAGGGACAGAAAAAATCGAAATTTTGTCAATTCTTTAACATTTTTTGACATTTTTAAAACTTTTTTGGATAAAAGACAATTTTGAGACCGTTCGTCAGCTGCTCCCAATGGACTGATTTTAGTCATTTTTTTCAAAATGTTTCTTCTGACATAAATGTGTCATCGAGTATTGAAAATCCAAAAATTTTCAAAGGGACAATAAAATCAAAATTTTGTCATTTTTGTCATTTTTGAAACATTTTATGGCATTTTTGAAACTTTTTTAGAAAATGTTTCCTAAGGAACAGAAAAAGTCTAAATTTTGTCAATTCTTGAAACTTTTTGAAATTTTTTAAAGATTTTTGAAAAAAAAAATCCTTTTGATCTGACAGTTTACTTGATAATTTTTTTCAAAATGGTTCCTTCTTTTGATGTTTAGATATGTCATCAAGCATTGAAGTTCAAAAACTCGAAATCGTGCCATAGGTGAACGACAGAGCTGTTAAACCGTTATAATATTGCTTACGGTTTTGGTTATAGTTACGGTTACGGTTTTCAAACTTGAATTTTTTGAAAATTTTCTTCGTACAGTTTTCATTTTTTGAAAATGTTCATCACATGAAATGAAAATGGAATGCAAATTTTCAACTTTTCAGTAAAAAATTTAGGTTTTTTTGCTGTTTCCACCAGCGTTTTGCTTTTATTTCGTACTCGCACAACAAAATGACGATTGCATGCAAAGTCAATACTTTAAAAAAATGAAACCGAAACCGTTTCGATTTTATACTGGTTTTGATTATAGTTTTGGTAATGGTTTTCAAAATACATCGGTTACGGTTTTGGTTATGGTTCGGGTTTTTGAGATTTTGAATCGGGTTTTTCCGATTTTGGTTGAACAGCCCTGGACTGAACGAATAAATTTAAAGATTTTGGGCTAGTGACATTGAATTCCTTGGAGTTTTTTGAGCCAAAATCTGTCTCTTTCAAAAAATTTCCATCTCGAGGGGTAAGTTGAAGTCGAAAAAAACAAAATAACGAACTCAGAAAAATTCTCCTCGTATGAAAATTTGAACAAATAAGGTTATTGGGTGGGGAGGAGGATTTCGAAGCCTCTGAATCTATTTTTGAAGCTATTTAATTTGGACTAAAATCAAAATGGGTCTATAGGGAAAGGGCGAAACTATAAAATACTCTTCGGCAATTCATTCAATTGAATTTAAGATTTTTCATGTTCAGTTTGTTCCCCTCTTCACTGAGACACCATTCGATTTTTGGGACGAAATAACCTCATAAATAAATTCTGGTGGCTTTGAAAATTCACCATAAAATTTTTTTGTTGATAAGGAATTTTTCTAGTCGATTTTCTGTGTTCATTTTTTAACCAATTCGTGAAAAAAAAACGAAAGAGCGATTTCTGATCCAAAAAAAAAATTTGAAGCCAATAACCCAAAACCTATTCTACTAATTGATTTGCTTTTGAGAACATCATTAAATTGCCCACTCTGTATCACAATGGCCCACATTATTACTTTCCTCCCAAAATCAACTTATTTCAACATTCTTCTTCCAGCTTCCTCCATCCCTATATCCAAATTCTTATCATATTCTCGCATCGATTTGATCACTTTCCAAAAATTTGATGGTACAAATATGTTAACGAGTATAAACAATCATTTTACCTACACAGCTGTTTTATTTGCATGTTGATTACATAATCCACCTGTTTACTTACTTGTCTCGTCTCATAAATTTTTGAATTTTTGATTTAATCGTAATTAGACATCGGTTTGTTGATATTTCTGCTCCATTCTATTATGACAGATTTTCCATCCGCAAAGGTTTCTCACCTTACTTTCTTCATCCTACGTATAAATCATGCGAGCGAATACAATTTTTCTTAATTTAAATTTCGTGTTATGCAGCCTTGCAACGTGTTAATAAGTTAAAATAACGGTCTGGCTGATTTTCAAAGTTACTTGATACTTGAAACTAATTAAGCTACACGCTCTAGAGTGTGTGTATTTGCCAGCAGATGTTTCTGCGTATACTGGGTACGTTGTGGTATGCAAAACGATACCAACAAACAGAGAGTTTTCGGCTGCGAGTAAAAAGTTTCACGCAGTTTGACGACTGTGCTTTCTGCGAAAAGAAAACTCTGTAACACGTGGCTCGAACGGCTTAAACGGGAATTTCTTTTGTAAATACGAGACGATGATTGCGCCAGAGACAGAGAGACGAAGCATCAGAAATACACAGTTTTGAAACAAACGAAACAGAACGCGTTTCGAAACGCTGGTATTAATTTTTAGGTGATTATAGATGAGCTGGCGAGTTTACGAAACGTGATGGTACCTTAATTTATACGTCTACCTAAAGGATTATTATCGTTTTTAAGGCAAAGTAAATACAAATACATTAGATCGTAAGCGTTTTTGAGAAATACGCAGGCCAAAGTAATTACATCCGATTAAGGCGTTTGTTCGATAATTTTTCGGCTTCGTGGATCAACTGTGGGCAACAGTGGCTTGCGATAAGTTGCCAATATCGCTGCCTACGTATTCGCCAATCCGAGTTATAAATTATAAACTTTGTATAAAAGTTTGTTGTGCTTTGGTTGTTTGCGATTTTAAAAGACGAGGGTGTTTGTATAAAAGAGGATTGAGAATCTGCGCTGTTTAGATTCGTGGCTACGCGAATGGTATTTAACTCAACACATAGTTTATAATTGGTGAAAAATTTCGTACGAAGGAAGCAGCTTTTGATTTTTGAACTCGTGCTAAATTAATGAAAAGCAATTAGTCAGATGGCTGGCGCCTCGGATTACTTTAAGAATAAGGAAAAACGTCCGGTCATTTATTTTCGCACAATGGCTTACGTATCTGCGATGTACACGAGATGGGTGAACTAGGTTGGCTTCGTCGAGCCCTATACGAAGAGGCGAACTCAGCACACGAGAGAAAATAAAGGCAAAATATTTATTTTTTTTAAAGCTTATACAAAGTTATAAGTTTGTCGTATCTTAAACTAGTCTACTCTAAAGCTAAATTTTGCCATTTATGTTTTGGTAATTTGTTGTTGTCTGTAAAAATTACGCGCCATTCTCGAATCAGCGTCACGTCTGTCGAAAGGCACTACATATCCTTCATCTTGAGCAGCCGCGTATTCATCCGGACCATAATATCCGTTGCCGAATATCGCTGCGTGGTCTTTCATTTGCAAAACGTTCCTGTCTTCCGGTTTCAGTAACTGTAACAAAAAATATGAGAAGATATATTGACGATGATATATTTCGAAGTTAACGTTTATCGTTCCAAATGACGAACGAGTTCGTAAAAACAGTTTTCCGGCTCGATGTTTTCGCAAAGATTGTAATTTAAGTCGAAATGTGTCTCAGAAAATGAAGTAGGAATTCCGAATTCGACTAAGGAATTATTGCTTCTCGAAGAAAGAGTGTAGCAGGGTTTATATGGGTGATTTGGTCCTGAACATCGAATTTTGAATTATCCAGTGGAAGTTGGTCCTTATGGTCTAAAACCCCCGTGATAAAATTTTTAGCTTGATATCTCAACCCAAACCCCTTCTGTGGGTTAAATGTGGATTTTTGTTAACAATTTATATTTTTGGCAGTTTTCAACAGAATTTTTTCAAACTTGCAGGGATAGTAGACAAAATTAAGGGTGATTTTTGGATCGAGCACTTTTTCAAGTTCAAATAGACATTTTAGGCTTTTCAAGTGCCATTTTGGTTACCCCTTTCAGAGATGCAATTCTGAAAAAAATATATATTGGGTACTTACAAAGGAACCTTGTTAACTCACCACCTTCGATCGAGCTGAAATTTGGCTTGCTTAAACAGCATGTCACCCGGACCTCACAATCAAATTTTGAGCTGCTGAAGTTGATTTTTCGATTTTTGGAGAATTTTTGAAAGTAGCGAAAATAGCCCATTGGTATAACAATTCTTTGCAAATACGGTAAATTTTGAGATAAAATTCTGAAACTTGGTATGTATACTAAAACCGACCCCCCGAGTCGATTGAGACCATTTTCGAAGCGATCTGGAGCCTCCAGCAAAAGTTGACTTTTCTCCAGCATTTCGGAATCGCTCCAGAAAGTGCTGTAATCAACTTCGGTAGCTTAAAATATTGGGACTTAAATTCAAAGTGGCTGACATCTAGCGGATTTTCGGAGAAATGTTGTAAGTAGGATAGATGTTTTCAAATACACGTATTCTTATGGGAAAATCGCGATTTTCAAAAATTGATTAAAATTCGAGTATTACATCTAGCGAGTTGGTTTGTATCTTAAATTAAAGCCCTTTCTTTCTACTTTGCAAACAATTTTTCTTTTTTCTTCTGGATGAATTGCAAAGCTGTGAAAAAAATGATTTTTTAGGACCAGTTTTGTGTCATTTTTCTGACTCATTTTTGTGATAAAATATGTTC
>FIZU01003972.1:0-10406 GCA_900064475.1 Pseudococcus longispinus
CACCGTTCCCCTGTGTACATGACTGACGAAAAATCTCCCATAAGACGCTGTATACAGTGGGTATCCATGAATGTAAGATCGATGGTCGACCCGTAACCGTAGTACTAAAGCGATTCATATGAGTCATATGAAGCGTACTCGTCATCAGTAAAGCGGTTACGGGTTTAACTGGCCTGTTGCTGAAACGGTTACGGGTCCATCCGGTTATGAACCGTGCAGGCCTCTGTTAGGAATACGCGTGCATGCTCAGCAGAAAGAGAAACTCATCAGCTTCAAAACAAGCGGTCACTCAGCTCGCTAGCTCATTTAGTTCTTCCAAAATTTGCATGAAACCTAAATCGAGTGTTGAGGCTTGGTTACAGAAGAGTAATTTTTTCGAAAACTTAGTCAGCAAATAAGGTAACGGGAATTGAGTGCTGAGGTGGAGGTATCATTGGAAGCAATGAAGTCATGATCCTTGACATTGATTGGTGAAGATTATCCGCGAAGTGGGTTCTTCAACTGGTAACATTGCTAAGCCAAATTGGAGTGGCTGAACTTCTTTGTTGTTCAACACCCCTGATCTTGCTTCGAAAATTTTTTTTGTTCTGATATCTAAAAAACAATTTTAAGGGGCGTAGGTAGGTAGATAGGTAGGAAATAGTTCAAATTGAAATATTACGAATGTTTTTTACGTATTTACTGAGGGGATTCATCTTCACTGACGTTTCCTACCTATCGAAATCTTGAAAATCAATCGTCGTACGTAGGAATTTATTCTATTTGTGCAATTGCTTTTCATATGACACAAAAACGACATCTGTTCATTCCATGAGTCAGACAAGCATGAAGCAAGTGAGGAATATTGAACTGTAATTCTTCAATTCAGTTTTCAAACGTTCTACGATCAGGAAAAGAAGACACAGTTTTCGTCGTGAAATGAATTCGTCGAGATTTTTCGTATTTTACATTTCACTGTTCTTATCTCATTATATCAAAAATGTGCAATCAGCGAAAAAACAAAGTATGAAACTCATATCATTTTAATTTGGCTACTTCATATTTTATATGCTTAATTCAGTATCGCAGCTTTAGTTTTCGACGTGCAAAATGACGAACTTATGGAAATAGATGAGACAAAGTCTGCAAAATGCATCAATTGCATAACCGCTTGTGCTGCTTCGTCAGATTCGAAAGAAAAACAGCAAATCAACAAAGATGCTGCTACGGACGGAAATGCCATATTTTTACAAAACTTCCACAAAAACGAAGATACCAAAAATATCAAGTTGGATTCTTGCAAAGAACCACTAACCCCTGCAATCGTTTACGAACTTTCATGTTCAGATTTCAAAATAGGTTACGAGGTGATTAAAAATTCCGACAATATTGTTTCATGCTCACTGAACGTGATCAAAGGAATTTTCATTTCATTCGAATGATTATTGCTTTTTTTAGATGTTTTACGATGTAGAAAATTTCAAGCTACCACGTTCGGACTACGACTACCAACATATCAGAAAGGTAAAAATCTATCGACAATTGATTTCATAGGAATACCACGGTATTGGATATTAATTTTGATGAAATATTGTCGTTTTTTTAAATAGATTATTGATGGCGAACATGTTCCGGAATGGAATTGAAAGAATTTCCAAACAATGAGTTTACGACGGGGTACTACGATGCAGAATACAATCCACGCTTTAAACTTTTTTTTGGCTCAAAACAGTTATGGGTAATTAAAGCCATCAAGGTGATTTTTCGAATATGTTGGTCATATAGTTATAACTGTAAACTCTGCTATTATCTTCCAGGGGTACTACTGGATCTCAGTATTGTCTATCGATGTCTATGAAAACGGAAGATCAATTATTTTCAAGCAGGATACCATAAACGATTCTTTTCACGAAAATCCTACAATATTCCACTGCGAAAATTAAACTTTTTTTTGGCTCAAAACAGTTATGGGTAATTAAAGCCATCAAGGTGATTTTTCGAATATGTTGGTCATATAGTTATAACTGTAAACTCTGCTATTATCTTCCAGGGGTACTACTGGATCTCAGTATTGTCTATCGATGTCTATGAAAACGGAAGATCAATTATTTTCAAGCAGGATACCATAAACGATTCTTTTCACAAAAATCCTACAATATTCCACTGCGAAAATTACTTCTTCGGAGGTGCTCGGCAGGCAGAAGAACCATCAGTATGTAAATTATCTGCAGATCTATTGCATTGATCAAGAGTATCCCATGAATTTTCTAAACTCTAAACTTGTGGATTCGAAATTATCTCAGATGAGTTTCCTGGCCTTTGACAATTTTTCTAGAAAAATCACCACCTTTGGAAATTTTTTATGCCTCAACTTGGTCAACTATTCTACTCTGCCCTTTCTGTTCCTTATACCAATATACATCATGTCCAGTATAAATATACATATTTCTACAGAAAACAAACGAAGACGATGCGTTGATGGAGAAACAAGTTGATGAAAAAACAATACGGACACTTAAACTGCAGTCAGACGAGAATCGTTTAGAAAAAACCCAAATATTTCCTATGCTGATGTTCCACACATTTTCAGCCAGACTTGCCACTTGCATGTACATGAACATCACATTTATTTGGAACAAAATCGCGAATTGGCTATTAAAAGAAATCGATCTGTTTTTATATTCTATGTACCGAGTAAGATATGAATTTATTCTCCGATTTTTCGTAAATTTTGAAAAAATCACATGTTAAAATACCCCAATTTCCATCCCCAGTTATGGCCCAAAGAAATAAATATACGATACGCTGTGCAAGGTCAAATCGAACTCGATTCCGATACAATCGCTTCAGAACATAAACTTTTCCACAAGTACCCTATTCCTGAGGTGATATATCGAATCGTCGAATGGAAGCATGATGGAAGCAATGAGTATAAAGCGGTCGTTATAATCCACAATAACCTTAATCCTATCCGAGATGAGGATAGAATTTGCACAAATCCAATAAAAAGTTGGAACATGATGAAGAAAACTACGACTGCCATGATTGGGTCTAGTTACGCATGCCCAGTATCTGAAGAAGTCATGTCGAAATTGAAATTTATTGAGATGGTAACTCCGCAACCTCTCAACTTGGAAAGTTTCCCTCAAATCGGTTATTGGAAAGGAAAAATCTATCATTATGACGTAACTAAGAAAATTCGAGAGAAATTTGATCGCCTTCGTGACAAGAAAGTGGGAAATTGAATAAAAATTTCATCATATTGAATATTTCGGTTTTAGCTCGTACAATTTAATTAGCTTAATCGGCTTCATATTGTAGTTTTGAAGGCGTATGAGGGGTAAAAAATGATTATTTTACCCCTTTATTATTAAAATAGGTATTCGATACTTTGTGCTTCCTTCAAAATGATTATTACACTAATTTTGCGAATGATTCGTTTATATTTTGTGCTCAAAAGACGGCCAATAAATACAATCATCTTGTTTACAGGATTGAAAAAAACAAATTTCGTAGTTTGTCCTATTTTTTCATATGCATATTATCATTTTCGATTCCTCCAATTTGTAGCATAACTTCTCCCCACCTATATACACAAAATGCTTTTAAAAGTTTGCAATGAAAAAGTTCAAAGACTCTTTCTAGTTCCTTTGAGGCACAGTAATGGAGTAATGTCTTTCATCTCATCTATGGCAAATAGACTAGATCAGAATTTTCTTCAAAATTTCGTACTCTTTTTGGCTCAAATTCTATATTTTTCTCGTATGAAGGACGCAACGAAATTCCTTGACGATGACTTTTTGTCATTTTGTCAGGTCGTCAGGGATGCGACGATACCAAAATATCAACGATATGTGTCATGATACGGGATCAGTAAAGTATCGATAAGATCATGATCCTTATTGATCCTGTTGTTCAATTTTGATCCACCAGGATCGCGAAATACAGACTGAAAATTTCAAAAAAAATTGGCTTTTTTGGGTTGTTTTCGATAGCATTAAAATATCATGATCCTTGTTGATCTGATCAACTGATCCTCAAAAGTATCGATACGGTATCGTCGCATCCCTGCAGGTCGTTTTAGGTTTTCTGGACTTGGGAAAAATTTTCATATTTTAAACGATTTTTGGATTTGAGATCATGCTGACTTTTACACATTTTCTGGGACTTTGGACCTTTTGAACTTGGAAAAATTTAGATTGTTTCAAAATTTGACTTTTAGACAAATGATGACATTGGTTCTGGCTTTTCGAACTTTAATAAAGTTGGGATGCTAGACTTTTCTTTGAGGTTTCAAACGAATCCGTAAAAACTTGAAATTTCCTGACGAAAATCGTGGACTTTGATGCTTTTGCAATGAGTAAATCCGAGAAAAATCTGACCGACGACTTTTAGAAATTTTGTCAGATATCAGAGTTGAGTTCTTGAACTTGGAATTTTTTTTTGAGGTTTCAAATGAATCAACGAATCAACAATACGGTCCATGGGGCGGAACCCTACTGGCGAGGCCCGAAGAACTGGGGTTTCTCCACTATGTTTCAAAAAACTGCCTCCTTTACAGAAAACTGATGAAATATTTTTGAGAAAAGAGAGATCATTTTCGACTCAACATTTGGACTCGACCATAAAAAATACAGGAAAAGTCTCTTCATAGGTAGGTAACTAGGTACGTAGATAGGAGATACTTCAAATTGAAATATTACGAATGTTTTTGACGTATCTACTTAGGGGATTCATCTTCACCGACGTTTCCATACCTATCGAAATCTTGAAAATCATTCGTCGTACGTAGGAATTCATTCTGTTTGTGCAATTGCTTCCCAACTGACACAAAAACGACATCTGTTCATTCCATGAGTCAGACAAGCAACTGCTAAATACCCAAAAACTTATGGGCCAGTTTCACCATCATTCTTTTATTCAGTTTTCAAACGTTCTACGATCAAGATACAAGCGACATTTTTCGTCGTGAAATGAATTCGTCGAGATTTTTCGTATTTTACATCTCACTGTTCTGTTCTCATTACGTGGCAAATGTGCAATCAGCAAGCAAAGAAAGTATGGACCTTGTAAATGACTAATTTCATAATTTATCAATTTTAATTTGGGTACGTTTCATATTTTTAATACTTGATTCAATTTTACAGCTTTAGTTTTCGACGTGGAAAATAATGAACTTATGGAAATAGATGAGACAAATAAGACTGCAAAATGTACTCACTGCATAACCGCTTGCGCTGCTTCCTTAGATTCAGAAGGAAAGCAACAGATCGACGAAGATGCTGCTATCGATGGAAATGCCGTATTCTTACAAAAAGTCTACAAAAATGAAGATATCAAAAATATCGAGTTGGATTTTTGCAAAGAACCACTAACCCCTGCAATCGTTTATGATGGTACAACATCAAATTTCGAAATAGGTTACGAGGTGAATGAAAATTTCGAAAAAACTGCTTCATATTCATACTTAACGCGAAGAAAGGTTTAATTTCTTTCGAATGTTGGTTACTTTTTTAGATGTTTTTCGAAGAAGGAAATATTGAGTTACCACCGGAAACGGAAGACAAATATTGGAATTTTGAAAAAGTAAAAATCTGTTAATCATTGATCCCATCGGAGCTAGAATTTGAAGTATCTATGCAATATTAGAATATTCGATTTGATTATTGATTTTTTTACAGGTTATTGAAGGTGAAAGTCCAGAATGGAAACAACTTCCGAAGACTGAACATGTGGTAGCGGAGTACGATGAGGAAAACAATTTAAAATTTAAACTTGAATTTGATGGCTCGGAACAAATATTCGTAAGTGAAGTCAACTAATATAATTTTAAGCAATTTGTGTAATTTTTCAAATGTAAACCGTAGAGTATCATTTTCTAGGAATATTATTGGATCAGAGTATTGACGATCGAAGTTTTTCCCCTCCTAAACGTAAGAGAGATTACCTTCAAGAAAGATGCATTTAATGATTTTTTTCACAAAAAACCAACTATATCCCATTGCAATGAATACTTCTTTGGGGGCGCTTGGCTAGCAAAAGAAGCACAGGTTCGTAATTAATCTATAATATTATGCTCATTGGTCGAAGCTTGGATTGTTTCAAGTGGTAGACAAAAAAAAAAAAATTGAAATTTGATTAAAAATCGAAAACGACGAGTGAAAACCTAAATTCATCAGGTCGAAATGTTCTCAGATGATTTTTTTGCCACATTTGGGTCAACTATCCCCTCTGACCGTCCAGTTGTATACCAATACACACCACAGTACATATTTACGTATACTTCTGTAGAAAACAAACATAGACGATTCATTGATGATGGAGGAACAATCTGATGAAAAAACGACAACCCAACAATCTAACGGGAATCGTTTAGAAAAGACCCAAATATTACCTATGCAAATGTTCCACACGTATTCAGCCAGACTTGCCACTTGTATGTACATGAACATCGCTTTCATTTGGGACAACATTGCGAATGGACCATTAAGAGAAGTCGATTTGCTTTTACATGCCATGTATCGAGTAAGAGGGATTTGATCGCTGATTTCTTGATAAATTGTGTAAAAATATTTCAATACGTCGAATATTTTCATTCTCAGCTATGGCCCAATGAACTGAGTATACGATACGTTGTGCAAGGTGAAATGGAAAACGATTCCGAAATACCAGAAATAACTTCAGAACCCAAATTTTTCAAATTGTATCATGTTCCTGAGGTAATATATCGAGTGGTCGAATGGAGGCATGAACACGAAGAGTATAAAACGATCGTCGTAATCCACAATGATCCTGATTCTGTACAAAATGAGTATCGAATCTGCACGAATCCGATAGAAAGTTGGAATTTTATGAAGAAAGCCACCAGCACCATGATTGGGTCTAGTTATGCGTGTCCGATAAATAGAGAAGTCACATTGAAGTTGAAACTTCTTGATTTAACAACCCCGAAATCTCTTGATTTGAGAAAATTCCCTCAAATCGATACCAGCAGTAGGAAAATCGTTCATGGTGATGTCACTCAGAAAATTCGTGACAAACTGGATAGTCTTCAAGAAGAGGAAGTGGAAAACGCTTAGATTTTAGTAGATATGTTGAATATTTCGATTTTGCTCCCATAAATTTAATTATTTACTTATTTTTATTAGCTACGTATTATAATTTTAAGCGCTTTTTGGGTGTAAAAAATTATTATTTCATCCATCGATTTCTAAAATATTTGATAGGGACTCAATAAGCTTGGTTCCTTCAAAATGATTGTTAGCTTAATTTTGCAAATGTCAATTCTATCATTTTTTGTAAAAAATACAAAATATACAGGGTGTTTCATATCTAATGTCCATTTTTCTATTGGATGATTAGGCAACTCATGCTGAGCACAAGTACATAGTTGTTTGACTATCCTTGGAATTGAAGGGTCAAAGATATGGTCATTCAAAAAAAGTGTTTTCTCATTTCGTTCATCATTTTTGATTTGTCATAAAGTTTCAAGTATAATAGGAAGAGAGCTGCAGTTTGCTTCATTGGAAGGAGCATAAAAGGCAAAAAAACGTAACAAAACTCTTGATACGAGTACATTTCAAACTCGATAAATGATGGTGAAATGATGACCGAGGTATCCAGTGGACGTTTGATCTCCATTACAGATATCGGATGAAGCATTTTTGCTAAAAGAATGAGATCATTTTCGATAAAATATTTCAACTCGATCATTAAAAATTATTGAAAAGTCAGTTCGTAGGTACTTCAAACTGAAATATTACGAACGTTTTTTTACATATTTGCACAGAGGATTCATCTTCCATCATCGTTTTCTAGCGATGGAAATCTTGAAAATCATTCGTCGTACGTAGGAATTCGTTTTATTTGCACAATTGCTTCCCATCTGACACAAAAACTACATCTGTTCCTTCCATGAATCAGACAAGCAACTGCAAAATACTGAAAAACTTATGTGAAGTTTCACCAACATTCTTTTATTCATTTTCAAACGCTCTACGATCGGCATATGCAGAAGGCACATTTTTCATTGTAAAATGAATTCGTCGAGATTTTTTGTATTTTACATCTCACTGTTCTGTTCTCATTATGTGATAAATGTGCGATCTCAAGAGGAACCAGGTACTATAGATCAACTTGATCACCAATTTATTAATTTAACTACGAGAACGCGTTTGAATTTTGATTGTTTTATATTTGAAATGCCTTATTCAATTTTACAGCTTTACTTTTTGACGTGGAAAATGAAAAACTTATGGAAATAGACGAGAAAAACGGTTCTACAACATGTACCCTTTGTCTAACCGCTTGTCCAGCTTTGTCAGATTCGAAAGAAGAAAAGCAAATCAATAAAGAGGCTGCTATAGATAGAAATGCCATATTCTCACAAGAAATCTACAAGAGTAATCCGGATGAAATCAAAACCATCAAGATGGATTTTTGCAAAGAACCGCGAACCCCTGCAATCGTTTATAACGATATACAATGTATATTCGAGACAGGTTATGAGGTGAATAAAATTTTGATAAAATTGCTTTATACTCGACACTACAAATGATAATTAAATTCTATTCGAATGCTTGCTACTTTTTTTTTTAGCTATTTTACGATTACAAAAAGATCCAGTTACCAGCTTCGTACGTCGACTATGATTCTTTCGAAAGGGTAAAGATCTATTAATTATTGCTTTCATTGGAAGGGTATTGTATTGCGATATTTGATTTGTTATTGACTTTTTTTATAGGTTATTAAAGGCGAAAAGAGTAAAGAACGAAAAGAATATCCGTATAAAAATTCTGTAGACACCGTCTTCAGTAATGATACGGATGAAATAATGTTTCAACTTCTTTTTGGCACAAAACAATTGTTGGTAAGTTGAGTCAACAAACATAATTTTTTAGATATTAATACAATTTTTCAAAAATCGTATTACTTATCCTTTAGGGTTATTATTGGATCGGAGTATTGACGATCGACATCTCCTATTATGGAGACCGAAGAATGATCATCTTCAAAAAGGATACAATAAGTGATTATTTTCACAAAAATTCGGCGATATCCCAATGCAAAAATTACTTCTTAGGGGGTGCAGAAGAACCATCGGTACGTAAATAATCTATAGCATTATTACGATCGGAAATAGTTGATGGATTATTTTGAAGACACGAGTAATTCTGTATAGGAAACAAACGGAGGCATAATATCGATGGAGGAACAATCTGACAAAAAAGCAATGCAGGAACTTGAGCAGCCAGACGAAAAACGTCTGCAAAAGACCCAAATACTACCTATGCAAATGTTCCACACGATTGCAGCTAGATTGGCCACTTGTATGTACATAAACATCGCGTTTATTTGGAACAACGTCGCGAATGGACCATTGAAAGAAGTCGATTTGTTTTTATATTCGATGTATCGAGTAAGAAATGAATTTATTGGCCAATTCTTTACTAAATTTTGAAAAAATCATCTTCATAAGTTGTTAAACTACTTCAAATTTTTTCATTCCCAGCTATGGCCGAACGAAATAAACATAAGATATGCTGTGAATGGTCGAAACAGTATCGATCCTAATGTAATCGCTTCAGAAGGTGAGCTTTTCCGCAAGTATCCTATCCCTGAGGTAATATATCGACTCGTCGAATGGAAACATGAAGGCATAAAGTATAGTTCAGTCGTCATAATCCACAATGAACCTAATCCTGTGCAAGATGAGGATCGAATCTGCGCAGACCCGATAGAAAGTTGGAATGTTATGAAGGGAACTGCGAATACAAGTGTCAAGTTCGAGTCTAGTTACACTTGTTCGTTATCCGAAGATGTCGCATACAAGTTGCAACTTACCGATACAAAACTCCCGCCAGCCCTCGATTTGAAACTTTTCCCTCAAATTGATAGCAAAAAGGGGACTTTTGATGCAAGCCGGAAAATTCTCGATGAAATTGTTCGTCAGAGAAAGGAAACTGTCTGAATGTAAATCTATATTTTGTATTACTGTAAAAACTTTGATTATTTCACCAATTGATTTTTGAAATATTCGTTGAATGGTATTTTTTTCACTGTATAAATTTTGCACATGTAAATTTTATGATATTCATTAAGACATACAATAAATGTTATGAAAGCGTATTTCGTACATTTTACATATTTCTACGCCCACTAGTAGAGTCGCAAACTGTCAATATTTCACGAAATTCCGCTATCAATGACGAGGCATGAAAGTTGGTATGATGATCGTTGAGACCAAAACAAAATTTTAGAGAACGGGAGCCCCCGTCAATTTCCCATAGGGGGCCCAGGGGGAGGAACCTAAGAGGCACCAGCCCCCTTGTGTAACAGGGGTGAACAATTTCGACGTTTTTGGGATCTATTATACATATTTTGACCTTCCTGAACACGAATATGTAATTACTTTCAACATTTGATTG
>FIZU01003984.1:0-10381 GCA_900064475.1 Pseudococcus longispinus
CATGCATTCCCGAAAAACTCTGTCAGAATTCTGTTCCACAAGATTTCAAGTATTCTACGAGCGGTCTATATAAAGAGTATATGGTCGATGTGTAAAAGATGTGAGGACCTTTGGAGGAATCTTATGATTTAAATATTGTACCTTTAATGATATCTTGCCCAAAAGATTTTTTATATTTCGAATTAGTGCATTGTTTTTGGCATTTTGGAGTTGCTGCATAAGGTCGTTGAAAATATTTGGCGTGAGTACTCGACCATAGCGAATAAGGCTGGCATCCCTGTTATAATTACCATAGTAGGTATTGAATGAGCAATTATGTAGGCAATCAAATAAAGTCATTATATTGACTTGTTTTTTTATTTCATTGTACCTCTTCCGAACCAAACGTTCCTCCTGTGACACCACCATTTTTCACGAAATAAGCATTTACTTCCCCAGCGTAACCTTTGTGACACCCCCAACCGCAAGTTTTACAACATGCCAATGGCGTTTCGGGTGATATGGTTTCTTGAAACGATCCATTTGAAGCGATACATAATCTATCAGTGAATGCGGCAGCTGGAGCAATCGCCTAAAAAGTGAAAATAAAGGTATGATGTAAAATTATAGCAGCCAACTTGATAAATGATGTACCTACGCAAAAGCCACACTTTTTAGAACCATACCCAATCTGAAGCACATCTTCCTTGGTTCCATACACGCCCAACTGATTTACAATATTTAACTTCTTCTAAACCATTAAAAATATCCTCTGGTTCTGGCAGACATCGACTGTGGGCACCGTGACCTACTTTGGGATCAGATCCTTTACTCATTTCCGCATCATTTTGTAACTTTTCCAGTTTCGTGTTGACTTCTTCCTGTTCGAAAGCGTCCAAGAAATTCACCAAATGTCGAAATTCTTCATTTTCTTCGAAATTGTGACCTGCCTGGAAATATATCGCAAATAATTTGGCTGAAAAGCAGAAACAAGATACTCATAAAATGAGATAGGTACGTACCTCCCAAAGTGCACCAGCTTTCTTTACATCGTTAATTATTTTATTGAAATATTCCACCGAATATTTTTCCGAGTCTACAGGCGAAGTACGCCCTAAATCTAGTAAACCGATAAATAAAATGATGAAACTCGAAACCAGCATCGTGTACATTTTAGACGACCAACTTTTTCGAAACGAACAGAATGACAAAATCTGGATGCGGTAATGTGTTTATATAGATATCTACAAATACATATTGGCTTTGGGTTTGAAATCACGAAAAACACCGATGACATTTTCTTCAACAGTTTCCCACTCGATATTCAAGTACTGAGAACAATACGACGATTTCTCCTCCGTCCTCTGTAGCATTAAAGGCTTAAAAATATGACAAAATGCTTCACCATTGGTATTAGGTAAATTAACGAGCTTATCAAAAGAAAAATTATCAGGTTTTATGTAAATTACAAGTATATTTTATGTACATATGATTTTACTCACATTAAGAGGCGATGATACACATATATTTTTTTGATAAATATTAGGTAAATATTGAAATTATTTTTATGTGAGATTTTCGAATACAGCTGCTGAATTATGAAGAAAAAAAAAATCACGAAATTTGGAAATGTTACTTATTCTAGAAAATTTAAAAAATTTCAGGGAGAAGATTTTATATACCAAATGAAAATGTCCTAAATTTCATGAACCTAGAAGATAGAAGAACATGTCAAAATACCCTAGATTCCAAAAATTTCAAGAGTTGATAGCCCCCTATAAATTATTTGACTTTTAGCGAATTTTCAAAACTTCATACAAAAAAATTAACACCATAAGTATTAAGTAGGTACCTACATGAATAATAAAAATTTTGAAAATTTGCCCAAAAATCGAAAAATAAAGATAGAGAGCTGAAAATGTAAACCCAAACCACTCTTGAAGTGCACTATCGACAGGAAATATTTGAAGAGTGATTTTGAGGTTACTTTAAAAAATTCATCTATTGTTGATAAAATCTTTAAAAATTGGCCAAAAATGTAATTATCAGTACCTATTAGCTCTGAAAATTTTAAATTTGAGGTACTTTGGCATTTGGCGAGCTCTCTTCATATTTTCATGTGATATAAGAATATACAAGTAGTAATTTGGAACAATTTTTATGAGCATGAGATATTTTGTAGGTAGGTAGATACCTATTTTTCTTATTCTTGGTCTTATTATAATTCGTCTGAATAAATAATAAAACTTATTCCCCCCCCCCCATTTTATTGATTTAGAATCATTAGCATCATTATTATAAATGACCATTAAACATCATAGAAATTGGTATACCTATTCATAGGTAAATTGAGGGGAGGGGGATGAAAATTTCACCTACTTACACAATACACAGGTAAAATTTATTGTTACGATAAAGTAAATTCACATAATTAAGTACTTCATTAACATCTTCAAATATAAACCCAGAAATAACCCAATTCTACTAACACCTGTATACGTACAAGTATATTTACCAAGGCAATTCAAAGTATACCCTACGACACATGGAAAAAAATTTCATCAGCCAAATTTCCATTATTATGTATAATACTACATACGTATCTTACCTATTCAGTAGGTACCTGGCTACCTACCTTCGTGTATTAAGCCATTTTACTTATAATTAGGCAACCTACGTATACACACATACTTACTCGCAAATCCCTTATATTCAACGCGGTAAGCTAGATTATTGCATTGATTGAAACGATCAAGTACTTCAACCAATTTAGAAAAATAAACCGAGACATTCACAATGAAATCTCTGTATGGGTTATGTTTCAGTATTAATATAAATATTGAAAGTAAAATTCGATATTTCTCGGGTACGAAGCTGTGGTGTTGGAAGTTTTGAGATAGACAGGTAATTTTTTATAATTTTTTCCATAAAGAATAGATGCATGTAAGTTACCTATATTGTGCCTACCTTTGGGTGGCCCTTATTTTCCAATTTTGAAAGGTTGCTGTCTTCTTCCTCAAACTTTTTGAATTTTATAGGGGGAAAAATCATCATATTTTTTTAATTTTTTTTCTTCGTCAAGTGTAGTATAAATGTGCAAAAGAGTCTTAAAATCGAAAAAAAAGAAAAATTTAGTACCTACCTATACATCTTAAAAAATAAAAAGCTGCGAAAATTTTGAAACTTCTCATGAGATTTTGTAAATACAATTACTTCTAATGGAAAATGACTGAAAAATTTCTAAATACCCCACTTCTGAAAAAATTAGATTTTTTATTTCATGAAATCACAGAATTTTCATCCTTTCAAATTTTTAATGTGGATGGTGAAAGGAACCTGTGATTTTTTCAATCACATCTCGTTAAAAAAAATTAGGGTAGTAATTTTGGAATAAATCATAAAGTTTTTTCAATTTTTGAAATTTTGAATCAACTTGAAAAAATGTTTTCACCACTTTCATTAAAGTAATCATTTTTTCAATTTGTTTTGAAATTTTAAACCGACAACACTCATTGGAAATTTTTCATCAAGAATAAATAGGGGCCAAAAATTATTATTTCATTATTTATTATAAAATTTTTATTTCCTAAAATTCCAATCTAGAATACGTACCTAATTATGATTCTGCAATATGTGCCTTATGTATTTTCTTTGGTTCTATTCATTAACGATGCATCTCGTGCATATTCAACTACCTATATAAGAACTAATTTTCTACTTGCTCCCAGACTCACAGGTCTCAATATACATCTCTGATCAACATGAAGTACAATTACTTAGTCATCGGTCTGCTTCATATGCTGACTCGTGCTGAAAGTCACGGTCACGAGCAATTTTTATCAGTCGAAAGATGGAACGAAATAGCAGACTACGTGAATAATCTTCCAGAGTCTACATGGAAGGTGACACGACCTCTTCGAATTAATCTCCAAACTAATTTTATAAATAAGTAGGTAGGTACCTACTCACTCGTCTAATTCATTCTTATCCCATTTTACCAGGCATTAAAACTTCATTCCACCAACGATGATGCAATAGCAAGCTCGAATCATCACGTAGGACATTCTTTAGGAATGCCTGCGCAAGAAGCAGAAGAATCTAATCCAGATGAACGAGCAATCCAATGCGAAGATAATGGATTACCTAAGGAGTTCGATGCGAGAAAACACTGGCCCGAGTGTGCTTCCATAATTGGACACGTTTATGATCAAGGCACTTGCGGAGCGTGGTGGGTAAGTGTAGCTTGAAATATTCCACGAGTAATTTTTTTTTTCAAAATTTATTAGAATGAAGAATTTCAATTTTTTTATGAATCTAGGCAGTATCCACAGCTGCTGTACTCTCTGACCGAGTTTGTATAGCTTCTAAAGGAAACAAGAAAACGTTATTGTCAAGTCAACAGTTAATCTCGTGTTGTAACTTTTGTGGTCATGGGCATGGCTTAGATAGATGCCATGGAGGTTACACTGGGGGAGCTTTTCAATACATGAAACGTTATGGATTAGTAACCGGTGGCGATTATAGATCGAAAGAGGTGTTTGTTATTCATTTTCAGACTTTTAAGGACCTATTTCATAATCAGAACAAAATAAAAAAATTGAATTTATGAAATTCGTAGGGATGCCAGCCTTATACCATGCAACCGTGTGATCACAGACCTGCGAATAGTTCAAGTGCTATAAAAACGTGCTCCTCTTTGCCTCATAGCACAGTACCTCGATGTAAATTGCATTGTTACAATCATTCGTACAATAAGAAGTTCAAACAAGATGCAATTAAAGGTAGCTATAATGTTTCAGAGAGAAAAATTTTCAGAAGTACCTATGTAAAATTGTTTAACCTGGTTTTGTCCTATTTCGCAATTTAAGCTCACAAGGATTACAAGGTATCGCCTTGCGCAGCCATGAATGAAATTTACACACACGGTTCCATTCTGGCTAATTTCATCATTTTCGAAGACTTCTACACTTACAAATCTGGTAAATTGGTCTTCAATGAATATATTTTTACTGAAAATTCCCAATCAGACTGAATTAGTAATCTCAATTGATTTTTTCCCTGCACAGGAGTTTATCAACAATTGATAGGAGATCTTGTTAGCAGACATGCAGTCAGAGTTATCGGTTGGGGTGAAGAAAAAGGTGTCCCGTACTGGCTTGCGATCAATTCTTGGAATACTAATTGGGGAGAACATGGAACTTTCAAAATCAAACGCGGTGATTACGAATTTTCCTTTGAACAAGGGTTCAGTGCTGTGTTGCCAAAATTTTAAATATTATGTGATAATTCAGCATAGTGCCTAACTATCATTTTAGCTGGTCATTGAAATAAGTATCTATGCTTGATGGGTGATGCAAAATATCTAGGTACAAATATATTGGTACCTAAAATGATTAGTATAATTATTTGTTATTTTAATAAAGAAATTAATTACCTATTACGCTTTGGTAGGTAAAAACTGAAATTTAATCCCTTTTTTTCAAATATTGACATGATTTTGTTTAAATATCATCAGACACGTATTAAATAGACTTTTGATAAGAACTCTTTCAAGTTTCAATGGTTTATTTTATCTCCACTGAGTAAATACCTACCTGATAAGTAGGTAATAAATAACAATTTTCAAGTACCTGTCATATTGTGATGTAAGATAACGTTAAGCAAACATCCCTCAATAACATAGGTAGGTAAAGTTGAGTCATTTCCCTTCTTTTACTTCTTCATTGAAAATGGAATCATGAACGCTGAATAATTGTAATTAATTAAATAAAACTGGAAGTCCTGCCTTGTTCTAGAAATTTTGACACTTCTTCACAATTGAACTTTGAAGAACTTCTATGATGTTTTAAGCGATTTTAAATATTGTTTGAAACAACTTTATTGAATATTTTTTATAACTTTTTCAAATAGTTTTGCAATATTTTACACAATTTCATCGAAATCTTATCAACTTTTTAATATTTTTTACATTTTTAGTCACTTTTAGACAATTAAACAAATTTTTTTCAAAATTTTACTTACTTTTCAGGATATTTTTGATCAATTTATTAATGGCTAATTAATAAATACCTATAGTTTTTCTTACAGGAAGTTACCGTAGGTATTTGACAAAATTTATTTGATCAGTTGTGCAGGTGACGTTCTCTAAAACAATGAGAAGAAACATTGGCTGAAGAACAGTCCATTTTTTTAGTAATTTCTGGTTTCTATGAGAAGACTTTTATGCATAGGTAGAAAAATTGAATATAATGCATCAGTATTCCAAGAATTGATTAGACCCCCCCCCCCCCCCCCCGTGTAACAAAAACAGAACTTTCAATCGTATAAAGCACATTTACGATTTATACTATTTTTTTCATATCACTTTCTACTTGAATTCGTGAATGTTACAATTTTGATAATTTTCACAATTTTGGTTACACTGTAAATTATTAATACTTTCGTTCAGAAAAATCGCATACATCACTTTCAAAAGCCTAGAATAAAAAAAATAGGCAACTATTTCATCACATCTATAACAGTTGTTTTTTTTAGAAAATGCGCTATTTTTATGTTTATTTCATTCTTACTCCTTGCATTCAGATGGTAGGCAAACCATGTCATTCGTATGTTAATCAAGTTTCCAACTTGAATATTCACTCTTCGAATTATCTTGAAATCTTTTGAATACGAGTACTATAATTTATATATGATTTATAAATTTTCAAATCAAATACCTACTCTGTCGTTTTTTGTTTTTTTTTTAAATGAAGCAAAATTTAAATGATATATTATCTCAAAAATTCGAATATTTCAATTGATAAAATTTTTTCACCAAGTTTTCTACCGAATTTATAGGGGTTCAAAGTTCTTACTTGTTCATCTTTGAAGAAGTAATGGGAGTAAAATTTTTTCGTAGGTATGAAGTTCTGCACTTTACCTGGAAATATGGTTAAAAATCAACTTTTATTCTATCTTTGTTGCGAATGATTTTTCGTGTAGAATGGTGATAATTTTCATACAAACATGGTTAAACATCATAGTAATTCTTATTAGATACTCAATAAATTTTAGGTACTGTTGGTAGGTGTATTTGTTATCAAGAGTGGAAGTAGAATTATAAATTCTGTTCAAGTAGTAAATATTCCAGTCCAATATATTTTTTTTCGCGTATATCAAAAGTAGGCAACTTTTCGATCTAATCACTCATCGATATTTTCTCGAAAGTGAGCAATCTGCAATATTCGGAACATTCAAATTCCTGAAACTTGGGAGGTAGGCAAGCTATCTTACTCGTATGTTGTTCGAGTTTCCATTTTCATCAAATACTAATAGCAAATTAATAGTAATATTATGTATCTAAGTCTAACTGATCACTGACCATTCTTAATCGTATTGTCCAATCTTTCAAATGTTTCGCGTTTGAAATTGAGACATTTTATTTTTTTTAATATAAGAACCTTTGAAAGAGTGATATGTATGTACCTACTTACAAAAAAAATTATTGACTAATTTTACATAGGTACGTTATGAAAAATTTGGGATTTTTGGTGGGTTTTTCAGCAGAATGAAATTGAATATTGTCAGAAAAAAAATTCTACCGTCCATAAATGGGTGAACTGAAATAGTAAAAATGAGACAGCACGTCGAGCTTTCCAATACACTACACTATTTTTGAATTTTGTCTTAGGGAAGGACAAGGATGTGATGTCATACCTAACCTACACTTTCGATTGTTAATTCAGTGACATCGACGCGTCTCAGACGTTACAAATTAACTCGCTATTCTTCCAACGGCTCCGACCTATTCGTCTTTCAGCACTTCTTTTTATTCTGTCTTATTTCGAAGGCTATTAATTTCGTTTCTCGTCATTTATTCAGCATCACTTTATATTCCATTATTTTAATGCGCTTTCTCTCGTAGGTATCTATTTGGTGTTCTAGATTCCAGTGTATGGAAAAGTCACAAAACCTACTATCAACATTGAAAAAGGTTAACAGTATGAGGTATGCCTTTTTTTATTAAAAAAAAAAGAGTGAGGTATTTTAAATCAGTTATACCAGCAGCTGGAATGCCAAAAATGACGATTTTCAAAATTGTAACATTTCAAAATTGAAATTACGTATTTTAGGAGAAAAAATGTAAAAACGAAAATTTTGTATTCTGCTAAAAAGTACTTTGGCGATGCACGAGTCGAAAATTCAAATACTTTTATTTCAAAATAAATTCTTTTATAAATTGAAATTACTGAATAAAACAATCAAATTGAAGAAGGGATGATTTTGGATCAACGCTAATCTTCTCATGGAAACCTTGAATCATAAAAAAATTGATTTATTCATCAAAAACAAAATGTATGTTTTAAAACCCATGAAAAAAATTGAAATATTTCTTTGGATGAACTCGGCAGATTCAATTATTCAAGTGTGAGAGCACAACTTTTTTGAAAACCTACCCCAGGGTCACCTGAGTAGATATTTTTGCTCGCTGTCGAACTATGTGATTTCTGAACTGCTACGAGTATTTCGTTAGAACAGAATGGACTTCGTCACTTTCTTGCTGGTGAGTGAGTGTCTAGGCTCCAGGTTGTGGCATCAGATAATTGCTACGTAGGATAGATAGTAGATAGTAAGATACCAACCAGGATAATGCAGTAAAGATGTGAACCTGACTGTGGATAGGCAATCGACAAAGCTTCCAGACAGCATGCGTATAGGCACTCAAACGAGTTTCCAAACAACACACTGAGATTTCAGTCTATTCAACTTCATGGCCAATATCTTGATAAATTACCAAAATATTCAAATAATTCTCACCATGTTCCCAATTTTCAACTAAAGACACGTTCATTACATTTGGGTACAGATACTTTTGTCCCTTTGGTATGACCTACCTTTTCATATCATTTTGAAATGAATTTAATTCGTTGATAAAATTGCAAAATGTTTCAAGTTTTTAATACTTTTCAAATCATTAATTCAGTAGGTGCTTTAAACAGATGGAGATGAGTCCATCAAAATCTCCCTATATTTTGGTTTTAATCACCAAAAGACGCTCTTTCATTTGCTAATTTCCATAATAACAGATTGAAATCTGTTCTAAAATTATTCTGTCTTAGTATAAGTATTAAGAAGTGTCTACTGTACACCTACCTAAAAAATACTACCTATGCCTTTTTATCTTGAGAAAAATTTTCGAAATAAATTCTAGCGTCGTTATCAGATAATTAAATCTCAACGTTATTAAGACTATACCTACTTGCACCAGCCATGTAAATCAGCTGAAAAAATTTTGATTTGCGATCGCAAAGTTAAGTAAAAGAATTCTCGAATGAAGTAACCATAAGGGAGCTTTTTATCGCAAATTCATATTTTAATTTGAGGTGGCTATTGTAGGTACCGGATTAATTTAAAAGTTTTATTAAATTCGGACTAAAGATTTGATTTTAATGTACCTAAACTCTGAAGGTGATTAACCCTTTCTTTTTGTTGTACTGCATCGCGTGGGTTTACAAGTACCTACACATAAGTATAGAAATCCGGCGGCAAACAGAGAATAAAGTATAAAATGTTATCAGAGATTATTTGGTGGGTGTATGGTTGCATTTTTTGCCTTCTTTTTTCTCATTTCCAACTTGGTGTTTTCTTTCTGGCGGTGTGTTATCTAGAAGTTATGCTTTTATTTGTTGCTCAATGTAAAAGCGTAGGAATATTTTTGAATTCGAGACGAAGTGAAGTAGACTTCGTTTAATACGAGAATAAAAATTATCTTTCATGTTTTGCCTTGAAATGCTGAAGTTGAATTTTGTAAGCTGGCAGAGAAACGTGAATGCGTAGGTAGGTATATTTTTCAAGGACTTTTGTTGCATTTAACGAAGTATTGTCCAATGTTTTTTTCAAAATTGCTCAAAGTCTATGATAAAAAAACATCAAAATGGATTTTTCATGGACGAAGGCAAATATTATGGTCAAAAAAAGTGTTTTTCGGGAAGAAAAAAATGATCTTATAAAATTTTGAAAAATATTCAGTAGGTCTAGGTAGATATTTCGTAAAATTCAGAAAAATTGTTGCAAAAAGTCTTTTACATGCTCAGGTTTTATAATTTTCTTCAAAATTTCAGTCGTCAAGGCGTATCAAGACCCCCCCTCCCCTTCGCTTTTTCTCAAATACGTTTTGAAAATATGTATTTATATATTTTCAATACAAAAATGCCATCAACAACGATTTTTCACTTCATCAGCTCATCTCGATTATTTCCTAATCAGGAAAACATACGAATCACGTTTTTGACATGGATATGTCTAATGGCTGGGGTCAATCGTGAAAAAGTGTCCAAATTTTGTGTCCAAATTTTTTGTCCCAATTTTGTGTCCGCAAAAAACGACACGATATCTTTTAGACATTTTGTCAGACTGTTTTGGA
>FIZU01003992.1:0-13824 GCA_900064475.1 Pseudococcus longispinus
GCCGTCTACACCTCGAAAATGCGATGTTGCCTTTTTACCTTCATGGCTTGTATCGCCTAGGTTAGTTTTGATCAGATCCAGCATGAAAAATTTGATCGAACAATCGGATCCTCAAGTTTTGAGGATCTTTGATCTAACCAACGATCCTCAATATCCGGATTTTTCGATTCAGAAATCTTTTTTCCATCCATTTAAGGTGTAAAAAAAATGGAAAATATCCCCCCCCCCCCTCCCACCATTTTCATACCGCCCACAAAAATTGAAAGCATAGGATATGCTTTTGTTCTTTGTTTTATTTCCAAATCATTTCTATGCATCAACCTACCCACTTTTTTTTCTAATTAAAAATTCAAAAAGTTTGTGTTTGTCTGACAAAATGTCTAAAAGACTAAAAGTCAGCATTATTTCTATAATTTTCTACTTTCAAAAAAGCAATAAAAATCTGAAAAAATTTTCAAGTTCAAAAAAGTTCGACAAAATATTTAAAATTTAATTTTCAAAGTTCAAAAAGTCTAAATTGTTTGTCTGGCAAAATACCTCAAATGCAGCATTATCTCTGAAATCTTCTATGTTCAAACAGGCAATAAAAATCTAAAAATTTTTTCAAGTTCAAAAAAGCCTGACAAAATGTCACAAAGTCAATTTCTGAAGCTTTCCTAGTCCAAGAAATCTGCCTGACAAAATGTTGAAAAGTTACCCTAATTTTTAATAATATTTTCCAAGTACAAAAAGTCTAAACTGATTGTCTGATAAAATGTTTAAAAGTCAGCATTATTTTTTCTAAAATTTTCAAAGTCCAAAAAGTCAATGAAAATCTGAAAAATTTTCCAAGTCCAAAAAAGCCTGACAAAATGTCTAAAAGTCATGGGTCAAAAACATGTCGCTCGAAAATTCGAAATCTGTCTGTCGTTTTTCGCGGTTTTACTCATCAACGGGGACTCGGGCTTTGGCCCGGGACAACAACTTGACTGGGACAGGGTCTGGGTCTGGGACAACTTGGATTTTTGAGCCAGTGGGACTGGGTCGGGTCGGTCCGGTCCTGGTCCATGAATCGGGCTGTGCCAATTCCGGGTCTGGGACTGGAATTTTTTTTATTAATAGTAGAAAATTTCATGAGAATCTTTGAAAATGTGGTTAAAGCGGTAAAAAATTTCATAAAAATCAATGAAAATGACGAAAAATCTGTCAAAAACTACCTAAAAATATTGTAAAAAATATCGAAATTATTGAAGTGGGATTTGGGCCTTGGACTGGGTCTGAATTTCAGCCGGGCCGGGTTCTGAGCTTGAGCCAGGTCCGTATTTTTACCAGGTTTCGGCGGGTTTTGAGCCGGACCAAACCGGTCCTACAGCCCTAGCCTGGCTAAAAGTAAGGAACAATCCAATGATCATAGATTACTAGATCAGATCCATAAATTATGAAGTATCTGATTCACAGATCCGAATCTTTTTTTAGATCCAAAGATCCACGTCCGAACAAGAGATATAAATTCTAAAGATCACCGGATTTGGCCAATGAACACTCAACGTGGATCTTAGGTTGTTTAATTCAAATAAATCAAGAGAATCCATTAATTCAGATCCAGAATCCATACAATTATTTTAATTAAAAAAAAAATCGATCAAAACTAATAATGTAGGTTAAATAGATAGGTACATCAAACAAACTTTTTTGTTTACATTTGGCATTCTATCTATTCCATCAAATTTGATCTGTGACATTTTCACATTCAGTACCGCCATGTTTAGTAACTTCCAATTCGCTCATTCTTAACTTTAATTCAACGTAATTAATTCTTTTTACATTCTTTATACGTTAAATGTCTTCGAAAATCGATTAATTAACATAATATTACATTAACCGCGAACTAAATAATCTAAATCTTCTTATCTACAAATCATGGCGAAATTGCATTCCAGAAACGTGAGTAATCGGACATTTACTTCATAAGTGCTACAACACTGTCGTGTTTTGGTTTGAAATTTTTGTGCAAAGTTGTACGAAAACGAAGTGCAATTTTAAACTGGAAAAATGTACGCATACGTTTGTTAAATTCAAGCGTAAATTTACGGATAATTTGGAATTCCGGCAGCTGTATGTGATATTTAAATCAATGAACACCAATGGAAGCTGTTAGCTGAACGAGTCAAGTAAGTCAATCCGCTAGTATTTTCTTTTCGTAATCATTCGATGGAATGCATAATTATGTTGTCATCTGTAAGCTTTCAAGTATTCCAATTTCAGACGAACTTTCCCACACTTTCTACCGATTATTCGATTGTTTGATTACTTTTGAGATTAATATTTTACTTAGCTGGTAACAGATTGCTCTAGCTTAGCTATAAAAAGACGTATCATTTTGGGAAATTCCAATCGAATGGAATGTCTTGAGATAATTATGAAATCATTCGGTTTTTCTTCGATAGATATTTCGTTTTGGATTTCGTTGAAAATATGAGAATAAATTGTTACCAATTTTGACATTTGATAGAGTGTGAGGGTTTCAAAATTAAGCCATAGCTTAAAATCGAGTTCTTGACTCTTTCGAAAAATAACCCAGTTGCAAATTTCTTTCGGTGTTTTTTTAATTCGTGTTATTTCATTGCTGCTGTAAATTATAACGTTGGTATTTTTCCACAGAGCATTATGTTCGGTAAAAAAGTCCACGGAGATATAAAGAAATCGGCTCAAAAAATCAACGATTTGAAGAAAGATTCGGCCACTCGATACAAGCATTTGAAAAATGTCTTAGGTAAGTCAAAAATTGAACTCAACTTTCGATTGTTACTTGCAAACGTGATTTGAAAACTGGTCTTGTTTTTACAGAACATATCGACGGATACGAAGCGAAAGCTTTCTTCGAGCTGAATTACAGCAGTATTTATCATATCTTTTATGATAACTTTGTTACCGTTGAAAGTAACTTGAAACAGAAAGGTCAGTTTTATTAGTTTTTAAGCGTTGGTTTTTTTCGAACGGTATTAAAAATAATGTTCTATTTACAGAGTTACCTTTTCATATTGGTAAGTTTTTTTTTTATTAGCCTGACAATCCCGTTTATCATTCGGATTGCGATAGTAACCGATCATTGTGTAGAAACATGGTTGCCTTTTTAGTTGCATGCTTTTTTGCAATAAATAATTTTACAAAGCATGTCAAATACCCGCATCGTGACATCTCTAATAATCAAACACGTCATATTTTTTATTCATTGATATATTTTGTGTGTGTTTATCATCACATTGATTAGTTTAGCGGTGGTGCGATAATCCGCAGGTGTTTCATGTTGTTTTTTTTTATTTTGCATAGTACATAAAGCTCATAAAGAAGAATTGGATAATGTTTTGTACGTGTTGGAAAAAATTCTAATTTTATGTCCGGAGTTGATCGCTAATCGGTGGCAGTGCCATAGTTTAACACGTATTTTGACCAAACTTCTTCATCCTGGCAATTCGTGGAAATTACGTCGCGAAGCAATCAAGTTGGTTGATCACCAAGAATAATTTTTTTTTAAATTATCTCCAGACTAATGGAATGATTTTTACAGATATTTCATCTTATGGTATCAAGTTTTGGGAGAAAATGCTCCCGAATGTGTGCACGCTTTGTATGCCACCCTAGTACCTGGTTTCAGTAGCCCTATCCAAGGATATGGCGGATTGGAGCATTTGGTCAAAGCTGGAGGAACCGTTTATCACGAAAGTAAGCCAAATATTGGAATATGATCAAAGAACGAAGATATAATCGGTATTTATTCGCAGATCCGGTCTCTCCGGCAGAAATACATCCAGTTTATCCTCCCCCCAGTGGGGAAAAACCGCCAGAAGATCCGATGAAATTTTTCCTCGAGTCATTACTCGATTGTATGGTTACTCAGGTAAATTTTCGACACATGTGTCTAGAATCTGAACCAAACTACAACTCTGATTTTTCCCACAGGTCCCTAGAATAAAATGGAATGATTTATGGAACGATCGAAGAAACAAATGTTTTACATTTTTATTCGAAAAATTTAAAAAATACTATCTTCCTGTTATCTTTCGAGATTATTCAGATAAAACCAACATTTACGATCCGGTCTTAGGTACGAAATTTTTTAATCGTGATTAATCACTATTCTAGTAATTATCTTTATTAAATCATCTACGTCATTTTTAGAACTTCCTGGGCTGCGCTATTCGCTCAAAGCTGATAAGTACCTGAATTGTCGAGTATCTGTGATTCGTTGGGTGGCCAGTTTTGCTCACGATGTTAAACATAAAATCAGCGCTACGCCGACTTCCGGTCCTCCTTCAGCTGCAATGAAACATCCGTCGTTTTCGTATTAATTGCCCATATAACTGTGGTTAATTTAGTCCGAAAATTAATCGTCTTTTTTGTATTTTATAGACCGATTCCACATCAAGAAAGCGGCGAACAATCACCAGTTCCTTATTTGAAGAATGCCACCGGGAGTGTTGATGATGCTAATAATCAAAATACGTAGGTTTTATTATTTTTTTTCAACGTCGACTTTGTAGAGATTTTTTTAAACGTGGAAATTGATATTTTTCAATTGATAGGTCTTCGAAAATTTACGTTATTGTGAAATGTTCCAAGAAAATGAGGTATTATGAAAAGGTTTTAGCTTGGGAAATATTTCACCCATTTTGTTTTCTCTCTTTCTATCAAGGGGTTCTATGTTCTGTGTGGCTGCGTTCTTTTTTTGGGGAATTTTGAACGATAGAATGTGTTTTTTTGAAGAAATGCAGATTTGTTCGAAATTTCCATATTTTTAATATGTTTTTTGGGTCAATTTTACATCAATTTTTTTTCAAAATTGATGAATTTACTCGAATGAGTTATTCGTGGAATTTTGTTGATTTTAAACTACTTCAGTGATGCTTTTCTTCTTGAACTCGTGGCTCTTTTACTATGCAACTTAGGCAATATTTTTGTGTAATTTTCGATTGTGGTTGATTAGATCTACAAAACTTATTATTTGTATTTAGCTTTCTATCGATCATATTGAATACGTTCTAATAATTCTTATAAATTTTGATAGTAGTCTACAGTCCAAGCGGGAAAAGAGCTCTAGAAATCAATTTTGGTGGACTTTTTTGGGAGCCGGCTCAAAAAAAATGTTTACATCTTGCTAGCGGACACTTCGCTCTCTTCGAATATATGCTTACTTCATGTGGCCAGTGGCACAATGGAGCGCTAGTGCCCCTTAACTGCGATTTTTAGCCAAATTTGGTCATTTTTGACACAAAAATAACTGCGTATGCGCATTATCATTGAGAGCCCAAAAAAAAAGTACATCCGAAACATAAATGGGTTCATTTCGCACCCATTAGGTCAAAATTTATGAAAAACGGTTGGCACAATAGAGCGTAGTTGAATTTCAAAATCCCCCCCATCGCTACACTCAAGTAAAAATGAACTCCCATTTTACTTTTAAAAAGTTACTTTGTGACCTATCAAAATGTGTTGAAATTTTGCCAGGAATTCAAAAATCCCGACCAAATTTTTTTTGGGGCATTTTTTTGAGAATTCGAGGCCCTAAATTTAATTGATTTTTGGATATTAGCGAAAAATTACAGTGCGACCTATCAAAGTAAGTTGAAATTTCGCCAAAATTTCAAAAATCACGATCAAATTTTTTTTCGACCAATTTTCGAGAATTTGAGGCCCCAAATTGAATCGATTTTTGGATAATATCGAAAACTTTACTGTGCGACCCATTAAAATATGTTAAAATTTCGTCGAAAATTCAAATATCCGGTTAAAAGTTTTTTTTTTAATTTTTTAAAAATTTGAAGCCTTAAAATGAGTCAATTTTTGAATATTATTGAAAGAATAACGTGCGACTTATTAAAATAGATTGAAATTTTTCCAAAGTTTCAAAAATCACGACCAAATATTTTTTTGACCAATTTTCGAGAATTTGAGTCCCAAAATTGAATCGATTTTTGGATATTATCGAAAACTTTACTGTGCGACCTATTAAAATATATTAAAATTTCGCCAAAAATTTAATTATCACGGCTAAAAAATGTTTCAAGCAATTTTTGAAAATTTGAAGCCTTAAAATGATTCAATTTTTGGATATTATTGAAAAAATAACATGCGACTTATTAATATGGGTTGAAATTTCGCCAAAAATTCAAAAATCACGATCAAATATTTTTTCGATCAATTTTTGAGAATTGAACTTGGCAAATTTCAGAAATTCTTCACTTTTTAACTTTAGAGAAATTTAGATATATTGTTTCACAATTCGACTTTTAGATATTTCATCACCCTTGATAACATTTTTTAATCAGATACCTCATTATTTTGTTCGATTTTTAAAAATTTGTTTGCATTTTTGAAAAATTTAACAAAGCTTTGTTATCTTTTATGATTTTTTAGACGTGGAAAACATTTTATAGTTCCTAATGAGAGTTTTAGTACTTGTAAAAAAAATTGAAAAAATCGATTGTTCAGATTTGAAATAAATTTCAGAGATTCTGTGTAATGTCTTGTGGGGGGGGGGGGGGGGGTATATTTAAAGGGGGGGGGGGGGGTATATTTGAAAAACTGGACATAAGGCTACAAATTTGTTAAAAATTCTCGAAAAAAATTGGTTTGAGCTTTTTGAATTTTTGCCGAAATTTCAGCCCATTTTGAAGGGTCGCACGGTAACATTTCGATAATATCCAAAAACTGACTGTTTCAAGGATCAGAATTCTCAAAAATTGCTCAAAATTGTTTTTTTCGTGATTTTTGAACTTTTGGTGAAATTTTAACCCATTATTTAAAATAGGTCGCACAGTAAATTTTTCGATGATAATGTTCAAAAATCGATTTAATTCAAGACCTAACTCATTTAGGGCTCTAAATTCTTAAAAATTGCTCAAATATTTTTTTCCTGTGATTTTGGAATTTTTGGCGAACTTCTAATATATTTTAATAGGTCGCACCACGGTCGTACAATAAAGTTTTCGATAATATTCAAAAATCGATTTAATTTGGGGCCTCAAATTCTCGAAAATTGGTCGAAAAAAAATTTGGCAGTGATTTTTGAATTTTAGGTAAAATTTCAACCTATTTTAATAGGTTGAACGGTAATCTTTCAATAATATCCAAAAATTGACTGATTTTAGGGCTTCAAATTTTCAAAAAATTGCTCGAAAAATTTTCTAGCCGTGATATTCGAATTTTTGGCGAAATTTCAAGCCATTTTGATAGGTCACACTGTAATTTTTCGCTAATATCCAAAAATCGATTTAATTTAGGGCCCCAAATTCTCAAAAAAATGCCCCCAAAAAAAATTGGTCGCGATTTTTGAATTTTTGATGAAATTTTAACCTATTTTAATAGGTCGCACTGTGAATTTTTCGATAATATCCACAAATCAATTCAATTAAGGGCCTCAAATTTTCAAAAAAATGCCCCCAAAAAATTGGTCGTGATTTTTGAATTTTTTGTGAAATTTTAACTTATTTTAATAGGTCGCACGGTACTTTTTCAACAATATCCAAAAATTGACTCATTTTAGTGCTCCAAATTTTCAAAAATTTGTTCGAAAAAAATTTTAGCCATGATATTCGAATTTTTGGCGAAATTTCAAGCCACTTTAATAGGTCGCACTGTAATTTTTCGCCAATATCCAAAAATTAATTGAATTCAGGGCACCAAATTCTCAAGAAAATGACCCAAAAAGATGTGGTCGTGATTTTTGACTTTTTGGTGAAATTTCAACCCATATCAATAAGTTGCATCTTATTTTTTCAATATTCAAAAATTTATTCATGAGGACCTCTTCCCAATTGGACTGCAGATTAAAATGGCAGTTGGGAAAAAATTTATTTATGATTTAGTCAAATTGAAGGAGCTTAAATATTTAATTTAATATTTCTGTGTTCCTTATGAAACTTTTTCATTGTATTTATGTGAATTTTTGTGCTTTTTTTTGTAAACATCGTTATCAAAATATCACAATAATCTGACAAATGTAATTTTTGGGTTACAGAGAAGATACCTCTTACATTTGGTATCAAATTGTTCGAGATGTTTTGTTCGGAAGCCGAGAGAACGTGAATTTCGTCCATGAGATTTTCCGACAAGCTTTTTTACTTCCGTTCAATTGTTCTCCAGCTATAAGAAGAACCATAGCTGTGCATAAAGATTGGATTCAGATGAATGTGTGTAACGTCATTTTCATTGAAAATATTTTAATTTTAAATTTATAAATATTTTAATAACTTGGTGTTGTATTTGCAGGTAATTGAGTTACCCGTCTTTATGCTAGAACCTGTTGAAAGACAAGAATACAGCAGTCTAGAGGTATATAAAAAAAATTCTTGTCGAGTTGTTCTAGAAAATATTCATTTCTAAACAAAATTATCGTTTTTATAGCTTTGTGTACCTGTGGAAGATGACGATAAACCTGTAAGACTACGTAACGATTCTTACGTAGGAGCTATTACCAAAGAAAATTATTTCGTACGAGCTGGTCTCCAAGTAAGACTGGAATTATTTTCTGAAAATGGAAAAAATCCATTTCAAGATCAGTTCCTATTTTTATTTCACGTTCGTGATTTCAGAATACGCTGCAATTATTTATAACTCACGCTGCAAACGTTTTTCTGCTCGAAACTACCAATGAAATTCCAGTTCTTTTGGAAGAGCAGGTGGATATTTGCAAACGTGTCCTGAATATGTATCGATACATGGTGATGCATACGCATATGGAATTAAAAACATGGTAAAATTAGTAAAATGACGTCGGTTTGGTTTTTTTTTTTCGATCAGACGTTTAATTTTTCCATCGGTCTATTTTTCAGGGAACAGTTATTGTTGATTTTGCTGCAAATCACATCGACGATGTTGGGACGTAATCCACCTAAGAAAAAGGATGAGAAATTAGGAGGACGATTGGCTCCGGCTATTTTTCAAGTAAGTCTCGTATCTTCGATAATGCATTATCTAATTCGTTCGCTGAACGGAAATAAGTCACTGGGGGAATCTGTGAATTGACCTGGGCGTGGTTTATTTGATAATAGATATTTTATAATATTTTTTGTATTATTTCAATTGTAGACTTTAATTGTGACGTGGATCAAGGCTAATTTAAACGTAGTCATATCGTTCGAACTTTGGAATCAATTTTGCGAAGTTTTAAGCTCGTTGACTCAGTGGGAAGAATTAATTCGTGAATGGGCTGTAAGTAATTCGGTGCTTTTTGGTGATAAATGGATTCGATTCAAGACTTGATCGAAATAACGTTGTGATTTTTTGCCCTCGATGACAGAAAACCATGGAAACATTAACGAGAGTCCTGGCAAGACACGTATATAATCTGGATTTGCAAGATTTACCTTTGGATCGGTTAACGGAGCAGAAAGCCAAACGCAGGAAAGGATTCATCGGTGGCGGTAGTAAAAAAACGTCGAATGAAAATTCAATGAAACCGGAAGAAATCAACGTCTGTCGTAAGTATCGATTTTGATTCGTACATTCGTAAAAAAAGACTCAATTTCACAGAGATATTTTTACAGAAACGATCAACGAAACCGAGCCACTCGATGTGAGCGATGAACGAATCGTCGAACTGGAAATTAAACCACTTCCTATGTTCTCGATGAAACGAAGTAAAAGTGATTCGAATGTTTCGTACGATCGAAAACAATGCAGAAGTAGAGGATACAGCGATAGTGGTGAGTATTCTGCCTCATCGATGACGTGTTTTATCTCGAATAATGTTTGAATCTTCGCAGGAAATTCAGATACGAATTTCGAAACGATTTCATTATCGAATGATACCAAAGAATTACCAAAACCGGTAGAAAGGCGTAAATGGAGATCTCTAGATTCGTTGAGAGGTCGCAAACGTGAGTCAAAAAAGGATAATTTTGAATACAAAAGTGATTGATTTTAAAGTAAACGAAATCGTGTGGTTTTTGTTTGGCAGACGAATGTGGATCGGAGGTACATTCCAGATCAGCATCACCTGCTCCGTCCAGCGGTATAGAGAATAATTCCATTAAAGATGCTCCGATACAGATCGACGTCGTTGCCAGTGATCAATCTCAGCTAGGTAGATACACAAATTTTTGAAATAAACTCGAATTGATTCGAATATGTTTTTAATAAAATAACGATGTTTTGTAGATCATGATCTAGATGAAAAATCTGTTATCGCCGGAGGCAATATCAGAGGCTGGCTTCCAGACGTTGCTATTGTGCTATGGAAACGAATGCTGGGAGCTTTAGGCAGCGTCAACGAGATAAGTGATCCAACTCTGCATGCTCAAGTTTTCCATCATTTGATCGAATTTTCCAATACGTTGATCAAGGTCAGTTTTGGATGATTTTTCACGAGACTTGGGTGATCTGAATGATAAAGATGATTTTTGATTTTTTTTTTTTTAGATGAAAATGAACCAAGGTGTACCGGAAGATAATCAAAAAACACCCCCTGTTCCCGAATACATCCCTCCATTGACGATTTTCGCCCCATGGTGCTTTCAAGTGAGTAATGTGATGGTTTTTTGTTTGGTGATTTGCTCGAATCGTAAATAATATTTGTTGTTTTTTTTTTAGGCTTTTCAATTACCTTCGGAATACCAAAGAGGCAAACTGTGTGCTTACAAGTTACTCTGCCAGATCACGATGGCTGCTCCAAATTCGTGCCTTTCCAAGTTATATATTTCGAAATTCTATACCGTGCTGCATAATGGGCTCAATTCTTCCGATAAAGTGAGCTCTCGGACCTTGGAATTTTTTTGAAATGTTCGATGAGTTTTCTAATCGATGAATTTGGTATTTTTTTCGGTGCTTTTGCTGTTTCGCGAATGCAGAATGTTGTGTATACGATTATGAAACATACAGGGCCGAAATTTTTCTCAAGACAGTTACCAGGCTACTCATTGTTGGTGCCAGATTTTATTAAAGCGGCTGAATTGGTGCTGGTCAATGATGATTTAGGATTGGTGAGTTGAAAAGGAAGGTTAATTCGTCGAAATTAATTTTTTTAACTGGAAAAATTGGTTTAAAACGGCCAATTTAGTTTACAGTCCAACTGAGAAAAAGTGTTCATTGGGTTAACTTGGAAAAAAAAAAACACATCTGAGACATTAATGGGTTCATTTCACACCCATTAAGCCAAAGTTTATGAAAAAAGGTTGGCACAATAGGGCGTACCTGAATTTCAAAGTCGCCCCCACCCGATACTTTCAAGTAAAAATTAACTCCCATAAAACGTTTCAAAAGTTACTTTGCGACCTATCAAAATGGGTTAAAATTTCGTCAGGAATTCAAAATTCACGATCAATTTTTTTGGGGGCATTTTTTTGAGAATTTAGGTTCCTAAATTAAGTCGATTTTTGGATATTAGCGAAAAATTATGGTGCGACCTATTCAAATGGCTTGAAATTTCGCCAAAAGTTCAAATATCGCGGCTAAAAAAATTTTCGGGCAGTTTTTTGAAAATTTGGAGCCCTAAAATGAGTCAATTTTTGGATATCATTGGAAAACTACCGTGTAACCTATTAAGATGGGTTAAAATTTCGCCAAAAATTCAATAATCACGGTCAAAATTTTTTTCAAGCAATTTTTGAGAGTATAATGCCCTATGAAATAAGTCGATTTTTGGATATTAGCGAAAAATTACAGTGCGACCTATTAAAATGGCTTGAAATTTCGCCAAAAATTCAAATACCACGGCTAAAATTTTTTTGGTCAATTTTTTGAAAATTTGTAGTTATACAATGAGTCAATTTTTGTATACTATTAGAAAGTTATCGTGTAACCTATTAAAATGAGCTGAAATTTCGCCTAAAATTCAAAAATCACGATCAAAATTCTTTTCAGGCAATTTTTGAGAATTTAATGCCCTATAAAATAAGTCGATTTTTGGATATTAGCGAAAAATTACAGTGCGACCTATTAAAATGGCTTGAAATTTCGCCAAAAACTCAAATATCACGGCTAAAATTTTTTTAGTCAATTTTTTGAAAATTTGTAGTTATACAATGAGTCAATTTTCGAATATCATTGGAAAATTACCGTGTGACCTATTAAAATGGGTTGAAATTTCGTCAAAAATTCAAAAATCACCATCAACATTTTTTTCGAGCAACTTTCAAGAATTTGAAGCCCTAAAATAAATCGATTTTATGTCCCAGCCAGAAAATTAATGTATTGAATTTCTAAAATTTATTTCAATTCCAAGCGGTCTATCTTTAAATTTTTTTTACCGGTACTTTCATTTGAAAACATAAAATTTGTTTCAAGTCCAAAAAAGAATTAATGATAGCAACATTTTGTTAAATTAAAAAAAAAATGAATATAATTTTTCAATAATCAAATAAAGCACGGAAAAAATTAGATGGAAAGATGTTATCAAGCTAGATGAAATATCTAAAGGTCGAATTGTGAAACAATATACATTTTTCAATGTTCACAAAGTAAAGAATTCCCAAAACTGGCCCAGTTCGAAAAAAAATCTCAAAAATTGCTCGAAAAAAATGTTGATGATCCTTTTTTGAATTGTTGACGAAATTTTAATTCATTTCAAAAGGTCACACGAAACTATTTCGACAATATCCAAAAATCATCGACTTATTTTATGGCTTTAAATTCTCAAAAATTGTTTGAAAAAAATTGTGATCACGATTTTTAAATTTTTGGCGAAATTTTAACCCATTTTAATAGGTTACCCGGTAATTTTTCAATAATATCCAAAAATTGACTCACTTCAGTGCTTCAAATTTTCAAAAAATTTCTCTAAAAAAATTTTTTGCCGTGATATTTCAATTTTTTGTGGAATTTTGACTCATTTTAATAGGTCACGCGATAATTTTTCAATAATATCCAAAAATTGTCCCATTTTAAGGCTCCAAATTTTCAAAAAATTGCTGGAAAAAAATTTCAGCCGTGATATTTGAATTTTTGGCGAAATTTTAATCAATTTTAATAGGTAGCACGGCACTATTTCGATAATATCCAAAAATGGACTTATTTTAGGGCTTTAAATTCTCAAAAAATACTTTAAAAAAAATTTTGATCGCGATTTTTGAATTTTTGGCGAAATTTTAACCCATGTTTGTAGATCACTCGGTAATTTTTCAATAATATCCAAAAATTTACACACTTCAGGGCTTCAAATTTTCAAAAAATTTCTCAAAAAAAAATTTTGCTGTGGTATTTGAAATTTTGGCGAAATGTCAACTCATTTTAATAGGTCACACGGTAATTTTTCAATAATATCCGAAAATTGACCTATTTTAGGGCTCCAAATTTTCAAAAGATTGCTCGAAAATTTTTTTAGCCGTGATATTTGAATTTTTGGCAAAATTTCAAGCCATTTTAATAGGTCGCACTGTAATTTTTCTTCAATATCTGAAAATAAATTGAATTCGGGGCCTCAAATTCTCAAAGAAATGCCCCAAAAAAAATTTGGTCGTGATTTTTAAATTCCTGACGAAATTTTAACCCATTTTGATAGGTCGCAAAGTAACTTTTGAAACGTTTTATGGGAGTTCATTTTAATTTATGAGCTTTTTTTTAAAACTAGGCAAATTTTTTTTGAAGTTAGAAAAATTTATATTGTTTCACAATTCGACTTAAAGATACTTCGTCGAGCTTGATAACGTTTTTTTATCTAATTTTTCAATATTTTGTTTGGCTATTGAAAAATTATACTATTTTTTTTTTTAATTTAACAAAACCTTGTTATCATTACATATTTGTTTTTGAACATAAATAAATTTTATATTTTCAAATGACTTTTTGTACTTGTGAAAAAATTGAAAAAATCGACTGTTTGGACTTGAAATAAATTTTAGAGATTTGGTG